>VMDR010006471.1:12690-45377 GCA_007922815.1 Macrotus californicus | reverse complement strand
TCCTGCAGTTTCCTTTTCTCTCGCCTCTTCTCCACTGTGTGTTTCTGCTCCTGTCCCACCAACTCCTCATTGGTCAATCAATTCCTCAGGACCACCTTTAGGAGCTCCTCAAGGTCATCCCCTCCGCACCCAGATTAAAGTTGTCGGCCATCTCATCCACGGCCCTGCTGATTTTTGCAGCCTCCTCGTCCTTGGCAAGTCCTTTGAAGTCATGGACAAACCCCTCGATCTTCTAGACGCCACTCATACGCCCCGGGTTACATCACCCCAAGCCCAAGCAAGGTTCTCGAGGCAGCCGTGGCTGTTGCGACCCTTCCAGAACCGCACCAGCATCTTCCTCAGATGCAGCACCAGTCTGGGCAGAGGCCCTCCTCAGGGAGCAGGCCTGAAAAGCTGCTTTGACCCATTGGCTGGGTTCAAAAAGGTGGTGCTTGGAGGGAGAAACACCTCTTCGAAAATGAGATGAAGATCGCCAATAAAAGGAGGGTGTCTGGAAGCCTTCCCAACAATGAGCAAAATCTGGGAAGGTCTGGTATTCCCCAAACAGCACCCCATCTCATTGGTGTAGCAACTCAGGAGGGCATCTTGGAAGAGGAGCTGAGTCATCCGTGACTTCTGGCCCCTGTAGTACACTGGCCGTGTGCTATTGATCTGCTTGAAGGCCCTGGGATTCTTATTGTGCCAGATCACAAAGGATTTTAGTCTGTAACATGCAGCACTGACCACAGGCAAGACTGTTCTCCTGTCCTCAGGAGCCTTGAAACCTGGCACTGACCTGTCCTCCTCATGCATGAAGGTCCTTTCAAGTAACCGTTTCCAGAATAGGGAGGTTCCATCCATACTGAATATTTCTCTGGCAAGTAATTTTCCTCCACACTCAGCACCTCTAGAGTTTCCAGAAATTCCTCAGCTGCCTTCACATCAGCCCTGGCAGACTCACCACTCACGTTCACATGATGTCATGAATAACAATTCCTGAATCATTTAAACACCCAGAGTTGGCAGTGAGTTCAAGCTCATAGCCGGGTCCAGCCGTTCCTTCCAGCATCACAAACGGACCTTCTGCTGTGGTCGCCACACTGCAGGGAGGGGCGTCCGCTTCTGCGTCTGGTCTTCAGTCCAGGCCATCGGAGTTCCTCCAGGCCTGACGCAGGCCCTGCTCAGACTTTTGTGAGTCTTGCTGCCCTCAGTGAAGCAGGTCCTTGGACAGCTTCCGCCAGATTGTTCTCGTTCTTCAAGATCATCGCTGTGCTGCCAAGGTGTACTTCTTGATTCCCTGTCATGAGGATGTTACGTACAGCACCGGGAATAGAGTCAATAATATTGTCATAACTGTGTGTAGTGCCAGGTGGGCGCTATACTTACCAGGGGTGATCACTGCATACGTTATAGAAACGTCTAACCGTGTGACTGTGTGCCTGGAACTGATACAATATTGTGTGGCAACTGTAACTGACGTTCCCTGATTTGTCATCTGAGGAAAAATTAGCAACAGCCGAGATTCCTAATCCTAGGCCAAATGGCTAGCTATAAATGGTGAACTATTAAGCAAAAGTCAAAATTGCATTTTTTTTTCAAGAATTTAAATGCCATGGGAAAATGGCCAAAATAGATCAGTAAGTAAAAAAGCATTATTGCTCCCAAATACGTGGTAAGTTCACTAGAGGGCAAAGATCAACTCGGAATATTAAAAAAAAAAAGCAGTGGTGGCTAAGTTAGTCATCTTTTTGTCTTTGTTTATTCTCCAAATCATCTAAAATTAATGTGCTCTCGTGACCAGAAGATGTGTTATTTTTAAACCCTAAGTCCTTTTAAAGACTATTTTTGTTCACTGAAAGGCCAGGCCCTGAGGCCTGAGGAATGGAGCGGGCCCTCATTCTGTGAAGTAGTCACAAGCGTCCCTGTGTGACTCTGGAAATCGGAAGCGACCACCGTCTCCCTGGCGGATGGATGGGCAAGGAGGCTGTGGGGGCGGGCGTGTGGCGTGTAAAGGAACATCACTCGGCCATACAAAATCGGGCAATCCCGCCATGTCCTTGAAGGCATGATGCCCCGCGAAACAAGTCAGACAAAGAAAGACCGATACTGTTATGACCTCACTTACGTTTGCAATCAAAACAAAAGACAAACTCATGGAGAAAGAAATCGGACCTGTGGCTATCAGAGGCGGCAGGCCGAGAAGGGGAACTAGAGGAAGGTGGTCCAAGGTACAAGCTCCCAGCGAAGGCCTCGAGACGGTGTCCTGTGCTGACCCCACCCAGTGCAAAGTCCCTGATGAGGTCACGAAAGAAAGTCGATAATCCAGGGGACAATTCCGCCTCCTTCGCCAGAAAACCTCGGCTGGAACTCAAACAAATCAAGCTCACGGAAGATTACAGCTGCAGACCAGGCACCCAGTAAATTCTTGGCTGATGCATTACAGCAAAAGCAAACAATGCAACGATGTCTTGACACCCTTACTTGCTTCGTGACCTTCTCTTGTCCTTAGGAAAAGGACATTCGGGTAAACTCAAAGACAAAGTGGTCAGGAGATCATACGCACTTGAGACACCGAGAAATTTCTTTTCTTGCCTGGTGCTCCTCCAAGAAAGGTGGCAGAGCTTGGCCCCTGGAAAGAGGAACCAGAAGGAGCCGCAGCCACCGACGCACCGACACAGCCACCTTTACGTCAGCTGTCTGCCGAATGTGATGGGGACCGAAAGGTTTGGAGCACAGAGTCGGGCCCACCTGAGGCCAGGGAAGCGTGACCTACAGCCCCACAGGGTGGAGGCAAAACTCACAGCAAAGCAGGAAACCTCACCGTGAGACTCAGCTACCTCAGGCTGAGCGTCACTTGAGACAGTGACCTTGAACGAAAAGAATAAAATGTGAATGTTTTGAATTCTGTGGATTAATAAGCTGCTGACATATTCTGAAACTGAGGGTGTTTTTGTTTTCACTTTTACCAAATGAGCTTTAAACTAGAATTTTTTTTTCTTGTTTAGCTACTTTGAGAGAGTGGTTTGCCAGCCTAGGTTTGAAAGTCAGCATCTTGGCTTGGCTATGTGACTTTGGGTGAGCTCCTTCACTTCCCCGGGTCTCAGCGTCCCCATGGGGAGAATCGAAGGTCGCTGTGAGAATTCAATGAGAGCCCATGGGAAGCATTAGAAACAGTGCCTGGCCCTGGCCCTGGCCCTGGCTGGGGTGGCTCGGTTGGTTAGAGCATTGTCCCATAAACTGAAAGGTTGTAGGTTCGATTCCCGGTCGGGGCACATACCTGGCTGGCAGATTCAGTCCTCAGTTGGGGCGCCTGTGAGAGGCAACCAATCGATGTTTCTCTCTCACATCGAGATGTTTCTCTCCCTCCCCCCTCACTCCCTTCCTCCGTCTCTAAAATCAATGAACATGTCCTTGGGGGAGGACAAAAAATAAAAATAAAAAACAGTGCCTGGCCCCCAGGGAGCACTAAGTGTTGACTATTTTTTCTTCCTGTTGGACCATCTAACCCTAAATGCCGATGTTCACAGGCACATTTGCTTGATGGGTCATTTCCATTTTCTGTGTACCTCTGACTCAGCAGGGGTCAAACAGTCCACCTGACTTTGGAGGTGTTGAAAATTTTCTGAAAAGGCCATTCCACCACGTGGTCAAGGTAGGCACCCAACATTTCTTGCCTCTTTTCAACAGGCCAGGGGAGGGCCAGATCTGAAAGGCAAAGTGTCATTTCTCCACTCTGGGGGATGACAGGTAGGAAAGGGGGGTGAGTTTTGTCCTGCTCTGGTCTGTGTAGAAACAGTGCAGGTGACCCACTCATCCAGTGGCCCGGACCCACAGACGCGTGTCATCGCCCCCTGGAGTCCCCCATCCCCACTCACACCCACAACAGAGGGTCACTGCCCTGGTCAGTGTGGAACACTCCAGACGAAGGAAGGGTTCACAACTGACTTAGCACACCAGGGAGTCACAGTGCTGTGAATCACAGCGTCTCCTGGGTTACACACCCGTAAACAAACAAACTCAAAACAACACCAGGTACAGAGCAGGGCCCGAACCCCTGCCTTCCCCCACCCCTCAGCCAGTTTGACTGCCTTCCCCCACCCCTCAGCCAGTTTGACGAGGCCCACAGGCCCCGCCCCAGGAGAAAGATGTGACAACAAAACGCAAAGGACTACAAAGGAAACCAACTACACTATAAGGCAGTTACCAAAACCTGGAAAGAGTCTGTGATTTATGTGCTTCTCTCTCAACGCGTTAAATAACAACATGTAATGATGAATGTAATTTCAAAGCAATGGTGAGTAAAGGTGATATATTTCAACATATCAGCTTCTCCAGTAGCATGACACCTGTGATTTCTATTGGGGACAAGGTCACAGGTCCTGCTCATACCCTTGTGCTGTTTTCGACATTCATAAAGAAAGGAAATGCTGCATTTCAGTTAGAAGCTAATGAACATAAAGATGTACCATTTTCCTTTGCAAGTTCGTAGAACCCTCAACTGTCTCTCCAGGCCCTTTGGGGGCCCAGAACCTCAGCTGGAAAGCCCTACTCCAGAGGGCGCTACACGGTATTTACGAGCTAACACCTGACGGTTCATTTCACAGACCTTCAGCAAATGCCTCCTTTTGCCCCGAGCACAGGTACCACAGAGGACAACACGGAATTAAGGTAAGACTTGGATGCAAAGTCCTCTAAGCACTTTCAGAGTCTCTGCTCACTGTTTATCTTGGTTCTTCCAGTTTTATCCACTGCCAAATCTACCGAGATTTCTTTTCTTTTTCTCTCTCAATATATGTAACCCAAAGCAAAGCAAACAAAAAATGCGGCACAATGTCTTCAGGTCTGCTGTTCATGGGTTTTAGAAGCTGCGGAGGGGTGCTGTGGGACACTCACCGTGAGTCCCCCACGCTCCTACTTCCTCTATAATACAGCCCACCCTGCCCAAACTGCAGGCATTTTACAGAGATGACGTGGGGCAATTCACGTGCAAGGTCTCTGGACATGCCGAAATAGAGGCCACGGATGGCGCTCCACTTACACTGGAAAGGAAAGCAGCTGATCGGCATGTGCGAGGAGAGACCCAGGGGCCTCCTGAGTCAGAAACGGCCGTGAGGGGTCCTGCAGAATCTTATGGTGGAGTAACGTCACACACGGAAATTTCCAGAAAAATAATCCTGCTGTGAGTCCTACTGGGAAGAGTCTGAAGCAACCAGATATGAAGCCCACCAAGCAGGTCACTCCTGACACACACACACACGCCCACACAGTATCCCATGTCCTTGTCAGCACAGGTACTATGAGTAAGCAAAAGTGACTGGCAAAGGGACTGTCCTGTATGCCACGAGACACCCCAGAAGTTTTGTGGCCTCAACTTGAACGTGAGTTCAAGTCTAACACCCTTCACCTCTGCCTTGGTGCGGGTGACTCTATTTTTATTTCCACCGAAACTAATTCTCTACCGAGCTCATAGAGACTGCAGGGTGTGTTAGGTATAAAATCACCGGGCAGTTTAAATCAAATGCCTTTCTTATCAGTATCTGATAGAGACGATGTGAAAACAGCCTCAGAGACACCCTCAAGGAGAAACTGGTCGCTCTGACTTGTTTATCATAAATGGTTTTACAGATTCAAGAACACTGAAGATCCGTCTGTAGAGGAAATTACAGTAAAATTCACAAACGCATTTGAGCCAAGTTATCTTCAAGCAGAAGCAGTACTGCTGTATAGTTTTTTTTCAAGGTGACACAGTGACACACAGATATGTCACTGACGGCACTTTGACAGCGATGTCACTCATGTAGACCAGCCTCCAGTTAACTTGAATTTTAAAGCCAAAGGTGTCAGAACAAAGGAGACAGTGTGTTCTAACAAAATCAGAGGGCTGCCATGGCTCCCTGAAGAGTAAAATCTTCCTACAAAGCACCTCTTGAACGAATGTCAGACCCTTTCTTTCTACGAATTTTTTAAATCATCCCATTTTTTTCCCCAAATTTGCCACGTCAGGTCTCACGCCCTTGGCATCACAAACACACTGAAAACCACCTCATGCCCTGCTCACCCCACCAGGAGCCAGCCCCGCAGCCCCCCGGCATGTCTGGGGTGCAGCTGCGGGGACTTCTGAGTGGCCCGAGTAACTGGCTCCCTGGCCTTTCACTTATCATCAGCCTCGGTCTGCATGTCTTGCTCTGTCCTGTAAATACCGAGGGGCCGAGATGCTCCAACGGCTTTGGTTCAAATGCTGACAAGCTCCTTCCCAGTTAAGAGTTTCTAAGGACTCACATGATGCTTTGGGTTTGGAAGGGAAAAAAATGGGATCATTTTCAAATTCCACTACTCTAAAATTTCTAATCAGAATGCTTAACATGCAGGCCTTTTATGGGGCTAAACCCTACCGCCATGTTCATTCACGCCTCTTCCACGGACGGCAGGCATGGGCCTGGGTAACTGGTACAACATGCTGGGCTAAGACGCCCCGGTCGGCCTAGGGCCCCACAAGGGGATGTACTCACGGAAGTACTTCAGCGTCTCCTCGATCTGCTCGGTGGTGAGGTCGATGTTGGCATCTGGAGAAATGAGTGGTGTGTGGAGCCAGTCATCATGGTCATAACCGTAGATGGTATCAGCTCTTAACTTGTAATGGGGCAGCTGCTCCTCCAGCAGGCTGATGATCTCGACTTCCGGAAGGTCGGTGCTGTTGCACACCTCTGGAGAGAAGACAGAGAAATGAGGGCCCGGACCTGGCTGTGCGGGATCAGAGCCAAGAACGACCTGGAACGGTCCCTGCTGTCTGGCTGCCCGCTTCCTGCCATGTAAAGGCAAGGTTCTTGCGCCTTCGGCACCTGGGCCGGGTCTTTCTTTCCAAGCCTTTCTCTGGCCATTCTCTCTCAATTGCCCCACACAGAACCCAAGCAGTTATAATTTCCCAAACTTCTTTTACCAGGCAAGCCACCCCCTCCACATAGGATTCTGTTTTCAGTTCATTCATTCCTCCATTGGTTCATCCACCTCCATTCCCTCCCATGCATCCACCCCAATATGTCCTCAGTACCAGAGACTCAGGAGACACAATGGTAAACACACGGCCATGGCCTTGCCCTTGCAAAGCTGTATCTCACAGGCTTCCAACCATTAAAGCACCAGCTGCCACCCCATTGAGGCACAGCTTGAATGTCACCTCTCCGCTGACACACTGGTGTTGTGAGCACACCAGGCAGAGCTAACCTGTCTTCCCGCTTCTAGACAGTCAGCCCTCCGTGTCCACAGGTCCTGCAACTGAGGATTCCGCCCACCACAGTGAAAAATACAGGCGGGCAGGAGTTACCCTGTTGCCGATGTGTACTGTGCAGTTAGGCTTACGGTGGCTGCATCTGTACTGAACAGGTATACAGACTCGTTTCCTTGTCATGACCCCCCAAACGGCAGAGCACAACAGCTATCTCTGCGGCGTTTGTACTGTATTAGGTATTATAAGTAACCTAGAGATGATCTAAAGCATAAGGGGGAATGGGTGCAGGTTATATGCAAATAAATAAGGGACCTGAGCATCTATGGATCTGGGTGTCTGCGGGGATCCTGGTGGATCCAATCCCCCGTGGATACCGAGGGGCCACCATACACACATAGCATTTTGTCAGAACTTCTGTAACTGCGCTTAAAAGTTCTGCCTTTGGGGTGTTTCAGTATCTGACTCATCTGCCTGTAAGATGGCAAACATCGGACATTCGCCACATCACCACACTCAGCATCTCACACCATCACTATCCGCACACAGCTGTCCTCAACCCACCCCTGTGCCCTTCACGCTCCTGACCCAGACTGTGCACGGGGGCTGCATGGTGATGCCCAGGAAGGTGATCCAATCCACACAAAGCACACTGAAGCGGGCCCTTTAACTAAATTGCACACATTGGCAATAGGGTAAAATTCCCAGGACAAGAACCAGTCTTACACAATTTCCCTACCCCTGGGAAGAATGAATTAAATAAATGCTAAAGGGTACCTATTGGCTAATTCTGTTATCAGTCACTGTATCACCCCACATCACGGGAAGTATTTGGGACTGAGGATGGTAAATGTCCTGTGTGAGTAGCAGAGGTCTGGTCGGCCCACAGAAACCAGGCGCCTGCGGTGCACACTGATGGACCAGAGAGAAGAGCTAACTGGGCCTTCAATAAGAAAAACCATTCGAGAGGTAAGAATACAGTTGGGGTCAAGTCTAGAGAAGGAGGCTGCACCATGTTCCTGCCTCGGAGCAGGAAACAAAGATGGCAGATCCGAGTGGAGGGCAGTTCAGTCTCCCTGTCCCTCTCAAAAGTGTAAGAAGGCAGGGAGGGGAATCACTCTCAAGATAAATAAAACCCAACAGCAAGGGAAAATAACGGGAAGATGCTGACAAGAGGTCCAAATTATGGGGTGTTTCTTAAAGATGGAAGTTGGCACCCAATTGAAGAAGAAAGCCTCAGCCCTAAGCACACAAGAGGAAATGACAGTGCAAAGCTTGGGTAAGTCCCAGAGTGCTCCAGGCTGGCGGCGGGTGGGGTAGGGGCAGGAAGGACCTGGGGCACCAAAGCAGGCACAACAGGGAGGAACAGTCCCTTTGCTCCTCTCTTGGCTTGAGCCCAGACAAAGAAGGCAGTTGGGCTGCTCACACACAGGTAGAATCTGGAGGCCCAGAATAGGTATCTAAAGACTTAGGAAATCCCTACCTCGTTCATGTTCAGTGAGACGCCCACAGAGCAGGCAAAAAAATACATGGACTCACCAGTGAAGAGATCAACTATCTCCCTCTGGGCAGGCGCCCTCTGAAGTCACCTGGAGGCTCCCCCCGCCCGACCCCCTACCACCTCACACTACCTTCCCATTCAGTTCAATACACAAAGCTCCTTGGCAGAAGGGAGCTTCCATGAAAGAAGTCAGCGTGGTTTGTCCAGAGCTGAGGAACAGAGTTTTAAGCAGAAAGTGAAGACATTCAGAGCTTCACTTGGAACTTTGGGGCAGCTCCTCATTCCTGGAGGGAAGGCAACAGCTGAGCTCAGGATCCTCAGCCTCACGTGGGAAACATCGCAGCGTGCGCACCTGCCGTTTCGGCCCGCTCTGCCCCTCTGCAAAGTTTGGTCCCAACAGAACTATGTCCTCTGCTCGGCCAGAGCCCGCAGCCCTACCTCAAGACAGAAGGTGTCTCCCATTCCTTCTCAACTCCCACTAACCAGACACCATCCAAAAGGTTCAGGGTGGACCCATAATTAAGTTGCTTCCTCTCAAGGAAGCAAGTGAAAGGTCCCACAAAGCTCATCTCGGGGAGAGGCCTCAGAGCTAGAAAATCGATGCCACCTGACCGAAGGGACATGGGATCAAGGCAGGCTGATGCCCGGCCGGCGGCACCTCTCAGCTAAACCTGATCTGCCTCCTGGAAGGCAGTGCTGGCCCGTCCTAGAACGAGCAGCGGACCAACACATTCCTGCATGACGCGCCCCCACACAAGGCTGCAATCTTCTGGTGTCTCTGCTACGTGGTGGTGGAGAAGGCAACGGTGTCCAAAGATGTGTGTATATATATATATATATATATATATCTCCCTTCTAAGAATAATGTGTCACATGTGAGCATGCTGTCAGCTGCTCACACGCTGAGACTTGACCTGTCCTTCCACGTTCCCAGGACTGAAGGTCAACCTATTTACAGTGCGGGTCCTTGTGCCCAAGTGATATCGTTTTCCTTAAAGCATATGATGGCCAGTGAGATAAAGTATCAAAAGGTGAGGCTATGCCAGAATGCCTTAAAAAAAACAAACCCAATCTCTGTTTATTTGATTTTTTCAATAACATGACCAGCCACATAAACACAGCCAAGTTTTCAGGTTCCTGGAAGATCCAGAGAATTAGGGCATAGGAAAGGGTCACAGGGCTGCTCCAGGAACCCCTGCTGGTCCTTGGCTGCTGGGCCAGATGCTCCAGGGACTGCCTGTAGAGGGGGACATTGCAATTGGCTCATGGAGAAGGCACATCGAGACCCGAGGTTGGGTAAACAGAGTATGAACACATTCAAGAATTCCCTAGGAATCTTGCTTTCCCATACCAAACACCAAGCCAGGTGTCTTCAGAGGGTTCTCTGACCCTCCCAGCAGACTAAGACATAGATATTTGAGCTGTTTTATAGATGAGGGAATGAGATTTACAGGGACTGACTGTGGAATATCTTTTTTTTAAAGATAACATTTAAAAAAATTTTTAATTGATTTTAGAAAGGGAAGGATCGGGGGAGAGAAAGAGAGAAACATCGATTTGTTGTTCCAATTATCTGTGCAATCATTGGTTGATCTTGTATGTGCTCTGACCAGGGATCGAACCCACAACCTTGGTGTACTGGGACAATGCTCTAACCAACAGAGCTACCCGGCCAGGGCAGAACTGGGGAATATCTTGCTAGTCAAGGTCACATAGCTAAATAAGTGACAGATCCTGTATGAGAAAGCTCAGCTTCCATCTGCTGCCCATCTCCTAGGCGGGCACACGAGAAATGCTGGGGAACTCCCAGGATATTCTGAGCTGGAAGTTTCTGTTTTAAACAGGTAGATTTCACGAGGATGGTGAGGCTATTCACTTATACACACAGACAGCAGAGGGAGGTGCTGGGATGGCTCTTCCTTCCAGAGCACAGGGAGCAGAGCCACGAACTGAGGCGACCTGTCTGCAGAACCATGAAGGACCAGGGCCTGAGCAGGCAGCCTGCCAGCTCCCTCTCCTGGAGCTTAGTCAAGTTCATGGTGTGAAAGGACCCAGGTGGCCCAGCCTGGAGGAAAAGACCTCCTGGCAGTCATCATTTCCCCACAGCCCCGATTCACATTACTAACAAGTTATAAAAAATGTGTTCTCAGGTAAGTCTCGAATGAAGAGCACCGGCCGTCTGACTGAACTTGATCCCATCAGGTTCATGGCTCTGACACATCTGCAGCAGAAGCAGCAGCCTGGAACCCACTGACCCCCCCAGCCTGTCCCACCATCAAAAACGCCAGGCTCATCCAGGCAGTCGGGGTGGGCTTGGCCTCAGCACTGCCCCTCCCCCGAACACTGCCACCTCCCCGTGATGCTGGCCGTGTGGCTGCTGGCCCCATCTGTCAAAAGACGCCTTTTATTTTTTATTGTTTTAAACTAAATTTATTGGGAGTGCTACTGGTTTAAAAATTATATCAGTTTCAAATGTACGTTTCTACCATATATGATCTGACCAAAAAGACACCTTTTAAATCCCAGTACTGCTCTGCTTTAGGAAGCTCCCGGCTCCCCATCAAGTATTTCATGATTCAGCCCACACCTTCTTCCCAACACAGAGGCTATGGGGACAGAGGGTTCCCAATATCCAATATCTGCTTCTCCCTTTTGGTAACAAAACCCCCAGGTGTGGCAGGGCACATGGCCACCCCAGCTAAAAACTACATTTCCCAGCATTCCTTGCAGCAAGGTATGTCCATCCGCCTGGTTCACAGAATGTAAACAGATCTTCCCAATCATGCCCTTTCCAATTGTGGGATTGCAGAGATGGGTTGGTCCTGGAGCCATCTTCAACCGTACAAGTAAAGGTGACACCCAGGGTATGATCAGAGCGACCCTGGGTGCCTGGGACAACGTGGTGGGGCAGAGCACTCCTGGGCTACCTTCCACTTGGCCTTTTAAGAGAGAAGGAAGCATCTTGCTTATGGAAGTCACTATTATTTCAGTGTCTGTTAAAGCAGCCAAGTCAATATCCAAACAGTCCTTCATGGTCAGCTCAGCCTTCGCTATTTCCTCCCATACCTCTTCTGTTAGGCCACGCCAACTTCCCACCGTTCTCCAAACACATTTTTTGCAGAAACCTTGGTTTTTACACCAGCTGTGCTAGCTGCCGAGAATGCCCTTCAGTGCTCAGCAACCTCCCTCTCAAAATATCACTCAAATGTCAGCCTGTATTTCTAGCTGCCCTCGCCCTCTGTCCTCTGGCTGTGGATTTAGTACACAGCGCATTTCATTACAGTGTTATCAGTGCTTTCCACGGTCTCTTCTCCACTAACCATGTGCCCTGCAGGAGCTCTGAATTACCCACCTGCACCTCCGGCCCAGGGTTGAGCACGTGCCAGGCAACTGTGTCCGTGAGTGTTGGGTGAGTAATGGAACAAAGAGAAGGAAAAATCAGCAATGGCCGAGAGGTCTGGTCTGCCAACCCCCTTCAGTGGAGGGCAGGCGGGGGGTGTGGAGTTATCTAAGGTCAAGGACTTTTCAGGCCCCTATCAGATTCACCGCATGTCCTGGTTGGAAGAAAGTCTGGCAAGAAAGTGAAAGTCCCCTCGGCCATTCAGCAAACGGCAATCTGACCCAAGGCCCGCCATTCTTAAGGCGCCGCTTCGGGAGGAACATAATGGGTCTCTTCATCCTTCCTCGGTTTTCTCCAAGGCACGAGGATTGGAGTGGACCCTCTTACCCAAGGCTAAGAGCTTCCTCTAGGGCTGCCTGGGAGGCGGGGGAGGGTGCTGGAGCCTGCTCAGTGTCCAGTGGGTCTGAGGCCATAGGTATAGCGGTGCCCACTCTATGCCTGGCACAGATTAGACCCTCACCCCCAGAAAGGGGCTAGAGGAAGCACCCCCCCCCCGTCTCATGATTGCACTGACACCTAAGTGACATGCCAGCTTCATGAAAGTTTCCAGGTGTCCAAGACAAGGCTTACATTTTACAGCAGAAATGGCCACTCTAAATTAGTGTCTGACATTTAAAAATCAGAGACTCTCAGGTAAAAATACAGATCCCTGGCTACAGTGCTGCACACTCTGAGGGGTGGCAGTCCCCGGATGGGGTGAGTATAGCTTCATGGGGGTTTCCGAGCTTCTGGTCTGCAGACTGGAGCTGGAGGGCTCTGGGCCCAGAGAGCAGAGGGCTACACAGCTGCCAGGGAGCAGGGCAGAAGGGCTGTCTCGGAGGACAGTGCCCTAAATGCCCACCCAGGCCCCAGAAGACTCTGGGAAAAACAGCAGGGGATACAGAAGAGTAACAGAGAGAGAGAGAGAGAGAGAGACAGAAGTGCTAGACAACGAGGAAAAGTTAGTGAGAGAAAGCGCTGGCAAAATCAGGGGAACACAGCAGGCCAGAAGGGCACAGAGGAAAGGAGGAGACAGAACGTGGGGCCAGGCAGCACCATATCGCCACCTGCTGCCACCTGCTGCCAGGTGCATAGCCCTGGGCGTAGCAAGAGCACTGTTCTAAGACTTGGGAGAAGGGGACCCACCCAACCTGGCCCTGTCACCCCAGCAAGTCACATCTTGGCCTGTCCGGGGCTCAGTTTCTTCATCTGTAGAACAAAGGGGTCAGATTGCAGAAAAGCTCTCTTTCTACCCCAAATGTCTCTGAGCAGCTAGACCGAGGGCTGTGTCGGGGGCATCCACAGGAAGCCCTATGGCCCTGGATGTGTAGACTTCCTCCGAGAGGCCAGGGATGTGTATTTCTACATGAGATCCTCCGATCTTTAAGTGTTGCACACTCATTTAGAATTCTGTAAACAGCTGAGGGCCAGAGCAAACACATGTGCATCCAGTTTTGCATGCTGGGATTTCCCATCCTGGTGTTTCACTCTGGGCCTCAGCGGAAGGTTCTAGACTCCACTAAAAGTGACAATCAAAGAACAGCAAAAGGAACCTTAACTCACCCAAACCAGCCATATTCCAAAAGCCCAGCGATTTTCTCTTTTTTCCTCCCCATCCCAATCCCGACTCTATTTCTTTACCCAGCAAGCTTGCACTTGGCCACAAGGGTGGCGGGTGAGGAGCCAGACCCAGGTCTGTGCCTGAGGAAGTTCTGGCGGGAGGCAGGGCCCTCCCTCCTCACCCACCACACCCGGCAGTGACTGCAAACCCACAGGTTTGAAGTTTTGATGACGTCACAAGAAGAGACCCTTCTCCTGCTCGGCCACACACACACCATTCTGTACAGACTTGGAAACAATTCCTTGTTTTGAAATTATTAAGAAGAAAGGGCACAGGCTCAGACTCACGGACAGACCATACTGTTGCTGGAGACATGATCCTTTGTAACTGGTGTCCGACAGATGTCCTTCTGGAGAAGTCTTTGCCTATCATAAAGTCACATCCTTTAAGAGCCTTACCTAAGCATCTTCAGGGAACTCAGTGTAAATACTCTATCCCACAAAAATGATTTCACAAACCACAAAGGGACCAGTAGAGATAAAAATACTGGCTCGACCACCTCATTTAATGGAAGAGGACACTGTGCGTGGAGAGGCTGGGGAGGTGGCCAAATGTCACAGGGCAGCCAGCAACTTACCCAGCAACTGACCCAAGAATGGGGCACAGCCGCTGCTCAGCCCACCACACGAGGGGGGGTGGAGGAGGGTGGGGAAGGTCTCAGGAGGCAACAGGCCACCCCTGCAACACACACTGATTCCTTCCCCACTGCTTACCCAGCACCCTGCCTGGTAACCTAAGTGCTCAGTAAACATTTGCTGAACAAATGCAAAGAATCTGAATCGATTCCTGCATTTCATTAACTCTCACGGACCAGCTGGCAAAGCAGGGGGAGGACTGGGAAAGCATTTGACAAATGAGGAAGTCAAGGTCCCAGACATTTGGTGAGCAGCCCGAGTCACTCCACCAGCAAATGGCTGAGCCGGACCCCACACGCGCCTGCTTCCTCTCGACCCTGATTCACACGACCCACTCCCACTATCTCTAGCCCCTTGGGAGCACCCTGTAAGGGAAGGAACCTCCAAGCAGGCATCTCTCTTCCCTACACTAAACTGTAGGGCTTTCAGCTGAGCTGAGGACCCTCCTGAGGCCTGGGCATGGGGTGACGGTGACATCGGACAGGCGCCAGCGTGCAAACCCTGGTTTCTCTGGGAGGAACGAGGAGCCACGCAGGTGGGACCCAGGAGCTGGCTCTTACATTCAGTCCTCTGAGGGGTACTTGCGCACTGACATGAGAGGTGACAGTTTGCCCCTTAGATTTTAATTAACTCAATTTGCTTTCTTAATTTAGAAAAATTGGTAAGTAAAGCAGGTGGACCCACATTACATGTAGGAAGGGGTGAGGTGGTAACCCTGCCAGCTGCCCCCACATATCCGCCCTCTCCCGACTTCCACTTCTCAGACTCCCCACAGAGCTGGTGTGAGCTCAGAGCCCAGCTGGTCCTCTCCCAGCGCCCCCACCTTCCACCCCCCTCCCTGAAGGGGAAACTGTAGCGCTGTTTGGAAACTTGGGTGGGGTTTCTCGGCCAAGCAGCAGCAGGAATAGATGCTAGGACCTCCAACTCCCTCCTGTCACACATCCACCCTTAGCTCAGTTCCTCTGGTGCCACCTCCCAGTTTATATCCCAGCCCCCAAAGGAAAGGCATGTTCTTCTTTTCTCTTCCTGTTCTGCCTCCCCCACCCCCACTCCCTGGCCAGGGAGCGTTCACTGGTGGAGAGCAGGAAAGGAGGGGGTGGGAGGTATCTCCCAGAGAGGGAAGGCCAAGCAGAGAAACCTGGGTGGCAATAGGAGAGACAAGCCAACAGAACTGCGCTTCAGAGACAGAAACCAAAGCCGACACTGGGGAGTTCTCTGGAACGGCGGCGGTGGCCTTAGTTGCCACCAGAGGCGACTCTTTCTAAGAAAAGGGGTCAACGATGCCACTGGTTCGATTCCACGGAGACAGGGTGTCAAGTTCGGAGCCATCACGTAATCACTCGTGAACAGCAGCTCCAGTGGTACATACCCGGACGGGAGCAGGGGAGCCACTCCGCCCAGCGGTCCCCTTCAGAGCAGGGTCCCCGGTGAGAGGCTAACGTGCACGATTGTGCAACTGAACGTGGCAGAGCACGCAGGGACACGCCAGTGTGTTGTGCAACAGAGAGGGCACGATGGGGCAGGGCAAAGCAAAGCAGGAAGGACCCTGCTTCAGAGACCCCCGAAGTCAAAACCCAGGTTAGTGTTTTGGTGGCTCCCAGGGGCTCGGTGTGGAAATCTACAACAGTGGGTGACACTACCTTAGCGATCAGGTGGAGTCCAACACTCAGGCGGCCAGGACTACACAGACGTTTCTTTTATTTTAAAAGGAAAAATTAATGTGCATAAATCCAGTCCAGAGTTAAATCTCCAGAAAAATGCTCAAAAAATGGGAAGTGTTACCATTCATTTGAAATTATTTCACTAGGAGATAAATTTTTTAAAAATACTTTGGTTTTCCAAGTTTCTTGATAATTTCTCTTTAAAGTGTCTATGATCTATCATAAAATCAGAAAAATTACCAGGGGAAATTATTTTTACATGAAAATAGCGGGTGTCAGGGTGACGGTAACTGAAGCGCTCACGGCTGAGTGACTGCTCACCGCCGCGAACTGGGACAGCGCTGGCAGGGGACAGTGTGACAGCATTTCTGAAAAGCACACTGGTCAGGGCCCTCCAACCAGGAATCTCCTATGCGGGGTTAAACCTGAGAAAGGACTCTCGAAACCCTAAAGGGCAAAACACACGAGCACGTTAATTATGCACCTGATAAAGTAAAAAAGCATGCAATCACCAGGTTCCTCAAAAAAGCGAAATACCCAGAATTACCTTATGACCCAGCAGCCCCACCTCTGGGTATATATCCAAAAGACGTACACCCTCGTTCAGAATAGCGTTATTCACAACGGCCAAAGGTAGAAGCCACCCACGTGTCCACCAATGGATGAACATATAGCAAAATGTAGTGTAAGCATGCAGAGGAGTATCACTCAGCCCGAAAGAGGAAGGAAGTTCTGACGCGTACCGCAGCATGGAGGAACCTTGGAGACATTATGCTCAGTGAAATAAGCCCGGCACCAAAGGACGGACACTGTGTGACCCCACTGACATGAGGTGCCTACGATCGATCGTCAAATTCACAGAAAGTAGAAGGGTGGTTGCCACTAATTAAATAATCCCTCCTCCTAACCCTTCTTTCTCCAAGTTCTTTTCCTATTTCCAACCTCACTCTCTTGGGCACTGGGTTTGCGGACTTCGGCAGACACAGCACATGGCCTCACTTCCTGACCCCTTCGGAGTCCCTGCCTTCACACGGGAACCTGCAGTCACGTCAGGTGTGGCTGATCTTACTTCCGCCCCACCTCCCGGTGGTTCCGCCCTCCTGAGGTTTGTGGCCTGGCCGTCTTTTGTATTGTAGACTAAGGGTCACCAGATCCCTTTTTTTCTAGTGGTCTAGGACAGAGCTTCCTCAGACAGTGCTGGGAATGGGGATCCCAGGCAGTGTCCTGGGTGGTCTCCAGCTCTGAGCTGCCATCATGTAGCCCTCTTGCTATGCAAAAACATCATTTTCTGGAGTGGGACGTAATGTGAAAGAGGAAGAAACACTGCTTTGGAAGCTCTGTGTCAGATCTTTAATTCTGGTCCAGGAGGCATGGCACACACTGCTAGCAGCTTCCACTATTCATACTTCTCCACTTTCCTTAGCATCAAAGCCCTAAGCCCCATGGGGGGATTACATTTCTGCAGCAAGGTGTGAGTATGGGGCTAAGTTCTGGCCAATGAGATAGCAATAGTAGTATGTGAGGCTTTCCAAAAGGCTGCCTTCCTCCATCTGAAATTTAAACACAATGGCTGGAGCTTCAGCAGCCATTTTAGACCATGAGGTGACCTTAAAGGTGAAAACCACTACTATGGTGGAACTGAAGGACAGGAAGAGCCTGGGGTCCTGAGGACAGCAGGGCTGCACCAGCATTGCAGAGCCCCCCTCCGAACTTTTATGTGAGAGAAACATCAACCCTATGAAGTGAAGCCACTGTTCTATGCAGCCAAACCCAATCCTCGCTGATACAGGAAAGAACCTTTAAATTATTACTGGAAGGTCAATCTGCATTTCCCTCATCATCCATAGCGAAAATAGGAAAACTTACTGTACCTCACCTCACCAATCTCCCTCCTACCTCTTGGGCTCTGTTGCTCCAGTCTAGGGGTTCAGATTCAACCTCCTGTTTTCAAACTATTAACTTTTGATATCTACAGCTGCTCTCTATTTCCCCAAAACACACCCAATATTTACAGTTAGACCCTGGAAGGCCCGAGCAGCTGGCCGGCAGGGCTCAGCCCCCGAATCCTTCCACCTGTCCCCTTCTCCCCAAAGTCGGTTCCTACGAGAGGGCCGCGGCAGCAGTGAGAATCAAGGGGTAAACGCCAAGATAAAGAGTTACGTGCCGAACCAGGACAACGTAACTTTATTAATAGAACGAGAACTTTGCGAAACCGCCATACCCACTGTGCCTCCACCACTCAGCACAGCCAACCATCTTATTGTTCATTGAAATGACTTCCTGAGCAGGAAACTCTGTGTAGAAATGAACAATGGCTACTTTTTCAGAGCATCGAATGAGATCATGTGGATATGAAAAGACTTCAAACCCATCCAGAAAAATCACTGCAGCCTGATGATAACCAAGTCAGCACAGACGAAAGAAAAGACCTGAGAGGGACGTGATTCTGCATTACCTGAGCCAGGTCTCAGGCCCCCCCACAGGTGCACGTTCTAAACATGGAGAATTACACAGAGCGACCTCCTACAAAGAATCCAAATGAAAAAAAAAACAAAACAAAACATCAAGCTGGCCTGACTGGTGTAGCTCAGTGGATTGAGCACGGGCTGCGAACCAAAGGGTCACTGGTTCGATTCCCAGTCAGGGCACATGTCTGGGTTCCAGGCCAGGTCCCCAGTAGGGGGCGCAGGAGAGGCAACCACACATTGATATCTCTCCCTCTCTTTCTCCTTCTCTTCCTCTCTCCCTAAAATGAATAAACAAAATCTTAAAAAGAAAAAACATGAAGCTCTAATAAAGGGCAAACGTTAAAGTTATTGTATCAGGAGACGTAATTACGACACGCAGGTGCCAGAAGCAGCGTATGTGTCAGGTGCACATTTCAATAGTATGATGGTCACTCAGAAAGATCCCTCGGTGTGTTCTCCAAGGCAAGGGTGAGCTGTGAGTCCAGAAAAACAAGGGCAGCCCTGACCAGTGTGGCTCAGTGGGTTGGGCGTCTTCCTGCAAAGCGAAAGCTTGCCGGTTCGATTCCCGGTCAGGGCACATACATGCCTGGGTTACAGATTCGGCCCTGGTCAGGGCGCATGCAGGAGGCAGCCGATTGATGTTTATTTCTCTCTCTCTCCCTCTCTTCCCCTCTCTCTAAAAAATAAATAAATAAATAAAAATCTTAAACAACAAGGGCAGGAGAAACCAAGAGTTGACTTTCTGAAAGCTTATTAAAAATGTAGCCACATTGAGGGGTGTGGGAGCAGACTAGGGGTGACAGCTACAGAATCTAGAGTTTCTTTCTGGGGTGACAAAAGTGTTCCAAAATTGATTATGGTGATGCTTGTACAACCCTAGGAACACACTAAAAACCATCTCTATGGGTGAACTACATGGTATGTGAATTATATCTCAAGGAAGCTGTCCTACACACACACACACACACACACACACACACACACACACAACCACAAGGAATCTAAAAGCAGGGCTGCTGGGCATGCTCACTTCGGTTAGTAACGTGACCACACCTCTGAGAGCAGAAACACGGTCCATGCCCTCCCCATTAACTGTCGGGAAGGCCCCAGGAGCTTGAGATACCTCTTTTTCAGACACGTCTACCGAGAACGTGCTAACAAGCAGAGTGAGAGCCCCTGAACAACATTCTGGCTGTGCAGGGAACCCGATGCTTAGAGAGCTGTTCACAGCGGAACAGTGCTGAGTGCGCGGGGCGCTGCTGGCCTCACCAATGGCCTGGGGATTCTTTTTTTTTTTTTGGCTTCCCAACTAAAAAGGGGTATTTCTCTCTGACTGTTAAGTTGGTGTCCTCATACAGATCGGGCCTCAAAGGTCTCGCCAGAAGGCCACACCCCGTGGCCCACAGTGAAACCCAGCCCCTGTCTGCTTTGAGAAATACAGTTTTATGGGAACGCAGGTAGACCAGTTCCTACAGGTACTGTTGGCGGCTGCTTTCAGCTACAACCGAGGAAATGAACAGTTGTGACAGAGACCACGAGGCCCACAAACCTGAAATAACTGCCCTCTGGCCCTCTGTGGGAAAGCCTGCCAACCTCCCTCCCGGTCACAGCATCCCGCATCCTTCCTTCCCTCCCCACGCCCGCCCTAGCGGGGCTGAGAGAATAAGCAAGGAGCGTGGAGGTCACTGAGGCCATGGGGCCTTCCTGAAGACCACCTGTGCACCTTTGCCGTTCCAGGCCACTCCCTAGTTACCTGAGGGTCCTCTAAAATCCAGGCCATTCCTTCGGTTCACCATTCCTACTTCACTCCCCACCCCTGCCATGGTCCACCATGAATGAAACTCCACTCCGCCACTCTGACATTGAGCCAGGCCGCAGAACTTGCTCTGGCCAGTGAAGTGAGAGTGGACAGAACTCAATGCGTGTCTACCCAGAGGCCTTCTGTGTGCCTGTGTGGTTGAGTCTGTCCTCCAGAGCCCCGGTCCTCGGCCAGGAGAGGGTGGCCCCAGACAGCTGCTACCCCTTTAGTCCCCATCCTCCAATGAGTGACATGTGGAGCAGGCTGAAGCAAAGCCCAGGCCATCCTTGGGTGACCTACGACCATGATCAGGGAACAAATGTTGCCATTGTGGATCTGGGAGTCGTTTGGCATCCAGCATTTTCTACAGCAAACCTGATGGACATATACCCAATTTAAAATCATGGAGGATACAAGCACAGATAACTGGAAGAATCAAGTTCACCGTGTGGGACTGACCTGACACCACCATCAGGATGTCCTAGGAAGTCTAAACCAGGAAGACATGGCCACACTCTCACACACACTCACTTACAAGAACTGGAATCAGCTTCAGCACAGAGCAGATGGGGTAGAATAAAATAAAGGAAGATCAACCGAGGCAGAGAAGAGATGGGGCTGGGGGGCAGAGGTTTATTTTGTTCTATCTACACAACTAAAGTTGCCTGCCTTACCTGTCAGGCTGTCTGGACAATCTCTCAGTCCCTTTCAAAAGTGGCAGACCCAGGAAGCTGCAGGTATGGGTCTCAAGGTCAAGGCTGCAACTCCTGTTGCTAGTGCTTCCCTGGCCCACTAGGTGGTGCTGCACCTGCACCTGCACCTGCACCTGCACCGGCCCGCTCCCTCCCTCCGGGTCTGGAAGCAAAGGAAGGAGAGCAGGCACCAGAAGGACTGCAGGCCCTTGCTCAAGCTCAGATCTGCCCCTTCCCATTTCTACTCACCACAAACCCCCACACTGCTAGGGAGGGACAGAGGTGGAGTAACGCTGAGCCAGGGAGTTCAAACCTGCACCCGAATTCTCTGTGAAGAGCTTTGTTCCACGCAGAAAAGACAGCATAACTCTGTTCATCAGATAACGGGTTGGGTTGGGACTGAGAACGGAATTCCCGCCGAGAGAAGAGAAGGAACGTCAGGGTCCCCATGACCATGGGCTAAGCCTCCCCTTTCCAACCTTCAAGAAGCAAGGCCCTCCTTGTCTCCTACTGAGGAGGCTCAGTTTGGCCCCCACACACGTTCCAGCACACAGATCAAAACCCAGCTGGGGCTGAAGACCTTCCGAAACACGAAGACTCCAGCCCTGGTCTGAGCTGGCTCCCTCGGGGGCTGCAGCGTCCTCATTCTCTGGCTCCCCCAGCTTGTCCTCTTCCATCTACCTTTAAAAATCCTTGAGGCTCACACTGCCTTGTCTATGTCCACGTGGCCACGTCCCCGTCCCTCCACCTGTGGCATCAGGCTTGCAGTCAGCCAGGCTCCGCACTGGACACCGGCCACCTCCCCAACCTCTCACCTCCTGGACCTCGTGGCCCACCTCTGCCAGCGAGGCCTGGGCCGCCTGTGAAATCTGAACTTCAGGTGCCCCCTCTCTGACCACAACCCCCGCTCCTTGACCCCTTCAGTTTCCATCTAACAAATGCTCCCTTCCCATTCAGCTTGGATTCCACAGCCCTTTGCTTTAACTTCCCTCCCTTCCTCCCCCACGGTACTTTCCTGACACCCACAGAACACAACCCAGTTCTGGATGAGACCAGCTGTCGCCTCACTATGTGCTGCAGCTGGGCTCCCAGAGGCCCCAGGGGAACTTATGGAGCACAAGGGGGCTGACAGGGAGCCCCGTCCCAGGGTCTGCCATGCTCAGCCCTGGGTCTCCGACACCAACCCAGGTGAGGGCGGGGCAGGAGGGGAAGTGAGACGGGCTGGATAAGGCCTGCCAGCAGCGTGGGAAATGAGGGTGAACCTGCCTTCCGGTCGCCCAGAAGGTGAGCCAGCTGGTTCTCTGCGTGTTCTTGCTCCCTCACTCTCTTTCCTTCGCAGTGGTCAGGCTCCCTCCGGAAGATTTCCAGAAGTCAGCCACTTGGCTTCCTTCCCCGTTCCCCATCTCCCTTCCCATGTAACTCCGTCTGAGAACTCGGAGACCTACCGCACACTGACCGCAGAGCTCAGTCATTTCCCTCATCCATTCACTCACCTGCAAGCTCGCCCAGGATGTCTGTGTGCTGACACCTTTACTCATCTTGCTGCTTCTAGCTAACCGGAGTGTCCCAGATGAGCAGTGCGAAGCCCCTTCATCATCACAGGGGGCGCATCAGAGAGATAAGAAGGTGCCCATCACCCTGACACCACGGGGAGAGGGCCAGTGTACAACAGGCCAAGTTCACACCTGCCATGTGCTGGAAAAGCTCCAAAGAGCATCCGCCAGCATGGCCTGATGACCTAGTGCCTTAACCCAGAAGTGCTGGTTCACTGTGGCAAAGCTCCCAGGGTAGATCCACCTTGGTGGCGACGTTTCTTTAAGAAGGAAAAGGAAACTGTTTCTCACTGAGGTGGGGAAGGGAAGGAGCAGGAAAAGGAGGAGAAGAAGCCGGAGGGGACAAGTGGGGAGAAGGAAGAGAGGGAACTGGGTGCCGAGGAAGAGGGAAGGAAAGTGGAAGGGAAAGGAAGCAGTGAGGGGAGAGGGGGAAGAAGTGGGTAAGAAAGAGAAGGAAAGGAAAATAAAAATACAGGTTCTCTAGCCCTGGCCGGGTGGCTCCGTTGGTTGGAGCGTTGTCCCACACACAACAAAAAATCGTGGGTTTGGTCCCCAGTGGGGGCACACACAGGAGGCAACCAATCGATGTTTCTGTCTCTCACTCTCTTTCTCCCTTCCTCTCTCTCTAAAATCAATAAACATATCCTCAGGTGATAAAAAAAAAAAAAAGAGTTCTCTGAGATACCCCTCTGGAAACAAAGTGCCCGCTGGCCCCTGGCGCTAGGTCAGTTTTCCGATGTGACAGCATCTCAGAGTCAGACCCTGCGGGCCTCCCTGGGCACCCCGCCAACGGACGGCCTCTCCACGCGGGTCTGTTCATTCTGCTCTCCAGGACAGAGTCTGGGAAATCGGGAAACACATGGGGTCCCTGCTTAGGTAAGGCACAGGGCACGCCCAGTGGGTGGTCCGAAGCGTGGCTCCTCACGCTGGAATTCAAACAAAACCCAAGCTCCCAGGCAGCCATGTGCCAGGTGGGACCAATGGGCGAGCACTGTACCAGGAGACTCCACTGTAAACGAGGCTGGCTGGGAGCAGCTTGGCAGAAACTGGAAGTGAAGCTGAGCCATCAGTAAGAAGAGCTATTCACGCAATAATTACGGAAATCCTTCCGTGCACCACTGCACCAGGCACTTGGTAGGAGTTACATCCCCCCCCCACCACACACACACACACACACACACACACACACACACACACACGGCCAACAGCCACCCTGAGGCTCTTGTCAGCCCATTTTAGAGACCAGAGGACCTGCCCAAGGCCACCCCGTAAGTGCTACAGCTTGAGTCACGCCCAGACCTCTCGGCCCCCAGCCCTAGGAAGCCACATGAAGGTCTTTCCAGGCTGAAACGCAGCAGCGGAAGGCAGACTTCCCCCTGGGGGGGGGGGGTCCTTCACTGCACCCTGAGAAGGCACAGTGGGCCGACATTCATTTACTTCCTCTTAACCCCCATAACATGTCCAATAAAATCTCCACAGAACCATGAGAATAAGCAAAAAAAGAAGAACTTGAAAGTCTATTAAAGGGAGGGAGGCAGGAGTTGGCAAAGGACAGAGTTTTACCAGAAGAGCTACCCAATGAAAATCTCCTAGAAGCCAAAGC
Source organism: Macrotus californicus (assembly GCA_007922815.1). Lineage (NCBI taxonomy): Eukaryota > Metazoa > Chordata > Mammalia > Chiroptera > Phyllostomidae > Macrotus > Macrotus californicus. Next base: position 21,265 of record VMDR010006471.1, on the reverse strand, counting down.
AACAGGACACATCCACACACTCAAAAACCCTGATTATCTAATAAAAAGTACACGGAAGAGAGAACAGTTTGAGCATGCACCTCAAGAGTTCAAACGATTTTTGAGACAAATACTCAATAATGTCAAGGGAAGCACCTTTCAAATCACTTTTACAAAAGGTGCAGAGATTCTAGTCACTTCCATAATCGACTGGTAATTGTTTGTAAAGCCGAGCGCATGTGCCGCAGGTCTATGAAGACCCGCTAACCGAGAGTATTTTTGCCATCACAGAAGGTTCTATTGGGCTTCCTACAGAGCTTCAGAATTTTCTAAGTATTCTCACAAAAAGATGTCACTTGCGCCCCCCCCCGCCCCACCGCCCCACCGCCCCACCCCAATAAATCCTTGGTTCCCATGAGAGGAACAGTGACAAATTCTGCCTCCCCAGCAACTTCAGAAGCCTGCAAGGCCTGCCCCTCCCGGAGGCCACACCCATGGCCTCCCAGCCCTGCTCCCAGCAGAATGAGCTGGGCGGTCTCCAAAAAAGGGGACCCAGGTTCCCGAGGAGACAGGAAAGAAGCGAAGGGGCAAGGAAGGAGAGAGTCCTGGGCCAGTGAGAGATGAGCACGTTTCTGAGACACAGGAGGGGGTGTTGGTGGAGGAAAGAAGAGTGGGCCTCGGCCCAGAATACGGAGGAGGGGCCGTGGGGCCTGAGCTCAGTGACAACAAGAAAGACAAGGGGGAATCGGCCTGAAGGGCAACACTAAAGCCACTGTGCCAGCTGTGTCAGACGCTGCCCCCCACCCCCACTAACCCAGCCAACAGGAATCCCAGGATTTCCCTGTAGGCCAAATACAGATGGAAGATGACAGTGAGACAGACAGAAGCAGACAGAGAGATGATAGGTGGGTGGGGGGGCAGGTAGGTAGGTAGGTACATAGACAGACTGACGATAGGAAGAGGGAGACAGACCATAGTAAGAGAAAAAACTGGTAAGTGAGCACTCACTGTGTACCAGCAGCATGATGCTAAGTACTCCGCACAGATCAACTAGTGTACTCTTCCCAGCAACCCGGCGAGGCACCACCGTGAGCGCCTCTCCGCGGCTGGTAACTAAAGTATAAATACTAATTATCTTATTCAGAACTGTGGAGGTAACTACGCCATGAGCTAAAAATAGAAACTGTTCAGAAGCATTTACTGCAAGTCACAGAAAAAAAAAAAATTCCTCTAGGAAATACCCGAAATGCTCCGCACCCACACCCTGAGAGGAATACAGACTGAGACCAGAGGCATGGCTGTTCTCTACAGCTTGGCCGGCAAAGAGCAAGATGTCTGCTCATGCCCGGGGTGCCCCGGGTGCGGGCCCAGACTCGGTCCCACATTTCCTGAACAGAACAAAAAGCGCAACTTCTCTGGCACACCCATCCCCACGCAAGTCTCCCCTCTAGAAATTCTCACAAGTGCATTCATCACGTGTTGGCACGAATGCGTGGGAACAAAGACATTCCCCGCAGCCCTTCTGTATGTGCACCAACGACCGGTCAGTGTTCCGGGGCACGAACAGACCACACTTTGTTTATCTACTCATCAACGGATGGATATTTGTGTTGCTTCTACCTTTTGGCAATTATGAGTGATACCGCTTGGAACACAGGCATGTAAGACTTTGTGTGACCTTCTGTCTTCCTTCCAGGGTGTGTAACCAGGAGCAGAATTGGTAAGGCACACAGTAACGAGGTGTAAACTTTGAGGAACTGCCAGACTGTGTTCCGCAGAGGCAAAGGTTTGATGTTTCCAGCTGCCAAGGTCTGGGGAAATTTGTTACACAGTAACAAATTTCTAAGGCCTGAGAATAAACAAGGTTAGATACAAAAGGCATTGAGGATGGTGTCTCGTGCATCGCGAGCGTTCGGCAGTGTTAGCCACTATAATTGTTATCGGTGTCTTCCGAGCACAGGGCCTTTGCTCACGCTATTTCCACCGCAGCTTCGAGTGAATGCTCTTTCCCTGCCTCCCAACCCCACTAACTCCTACGTATGCTTCAGACTTCTGCTTAAATGCTGCTTTCCCATAGGAGACTTCTTGGAAATGCCAATTCAGAAATCCCCTTTACACAATCTCCTAGCACCTTGTATGTCTCCTATGAATACCAAACACAGTCATAGTTCCACAGAAATTGGTGTCACTGTCTTTAAGACATTTTTCTCTCCTTTGAATTACAAAAGAATTCCAGGCCGGCAATGCCCTATCTCTGTGCACACAACAGAAGCCCAATCATAACTCTTAAAGGCCAAGAACCCACCACAAAAACGAGCAGAGACAAAAAACAGGCTGTCTGCAGAAAATGAAACATGACAGAAAGGACTCGTAATTTAAAAGACACCAAGCCAGGTAAAGTACCATTTTTCATCACTATCTGATCAACCAAGATGAACAGGACTGATAATACCCAGATTTGGCAAGAAACGGCCAGAAACTGCCACTCCCTCGTGCTGGTGCTAGACACTCGTTAGGCGCAGGCTCTCTATGGGGCAGTGCTGTGACATACATGCCCTGAGCCCTGAATGCACATCCCCTGTCAGTTCAGGGACATGCAGGGTAGGTGACCCAAGAGATACACATGGCAGACGATTCCTTAAGGCACTGTTAGAAAGCAGAAACTGGAAACAACGGAAAGCATCCTTCAGGGGGGATCTGACAAAAACGGGGGCACTTTCTTGCACCTTGAAGGGCCAAGTACAACTAGCAGCTTTTGCAGCTGCCACCGTCACAGGAATTCTGCCTGCAGGGGCGGCTCACTGTGCATCCCAGTGAGGCCACGGCCACAGCCACACCCGCCCGGCTACAACTGAAACCCAGGTTCCATCACCTTGCTCTAGCCTCTCCGTTGTGCTACAGTGAGGTGTCATATGGCTTCTTACAACGTGATGTGTTGGGGAGGATGAGTTATCTGTTTATTTCAGACTCCTGAAGGAGGAATTACAAAATGTTCCTTATGAAAATCGTTACATCTTTCGGTTTAAATAAATGAACAATGATAATGATGTAGCCCCACAATGGGAGACTGTGCAGCTATTCCGAAGAATAAGGCAATATTGCAATTATCGCGCCGTCTTTTTTAATGCACATCAGGGTGCGTGACACGGTCCCACTCGTGTTTTTTAGAAAAGGGATTACGCATGCCAAACCTTCCTGGGGTGGCTTTTTTTTACAACTGCAGAATGGTGGGGTTACTCTGCATCGACTGCACTGGGGTATGAGGTCGAGTTTTACCGCTTGCACGTGTTATTTTCGTGTTATTAAGACCCCTGTTAAATGAAATCGTTAGGAAAAAGAGAATCCAGAACAGAGGAGATTAACGTAAATAAGGCCAGAACGTGACTCTGCTGGTTCTACACTCCAAGGACCCCGGTTTCACACGAGAGGACCGCTTCTCTCTACGCCTCCTCACAGGTCTGGGTGACAATGACACCCATCTGGCAGGGCTGTGCTGAGGACAAAGTGAGTCCCCAGAGCAGTGTTTGGGAGCCGGCTGGGCACGGAGCAACCGCTCAGTCAGGGTCAGCCTTTGTGAGCGCTGGTGACGGCTAATTTTAGGTGTCCACTTGACGGGGTGCCCAGACATCCGCCAAACATTATTCCGGGTGTTTCTGTGAGGATGTTTTCAAATGATTAACATTTATGCCAGTAAACTGAGCAAAGCAGGTTGCCCTCCCTGATATGGGTGGGCCTCATCCAATCAGCTGAAGGTCTGAACAGAATAAAGAGGGTGATGTTCTCAGGAGTAAGACAGGAGTCCTCATGCCTGACTGCCCTCGGACTCAAGCTGAAACTCTGGCTCTTCCCAGGCTGCAAGCCTGCTGGTCTTTGGCCTGGACCCACACCACCAGCTCTGCTGAGTCTCCCTCCAGCTTCCTGCCTGCAGATCTTGGGACTTGTCAGCCTCCATAACCACAGGTGTCAACTCTTTATGATAAACATCATGCATGTATATGCATATGCATGTGTATATACATATATATTTTTTAATCCTTACCTGAGAATATGTTTATTGATTTGAGAAAGAGAGAGATAGAAGGAGAGAGAGAGAGAGATGGGTGGGGGATAGAGAGAGAGAGAGAGACATCAACATAAGAGCAAAACATCAATTGGTTGCTTCCCATACATGCCCTGACCAGGTATCAAACCTGCCACCTAAGTATATGCCCTGACCAGGAATCGAACCTGCAGCCTTTTGGTGCATAGGACAATGCTCCAACCAACTGAGCCACTGAGCCAGGGCTATAGATACATCTTGTTGGTTCTATTTCTCTGGAGAACCGTGACTCATACAAAATTTATGAAATCTGATTCATTTGAGGTCTAATTATAGTTATAAAGTGTCAGTTCATGATAGTTTCTGCCTGATTTGCTCACTTGTCCACGTTCACACAAGAGCAGGGTTCAGAGAACACAGACGAGTTTCCAACTCAAAGTTCCTCATGGGGCGGAGACCCAGAGTCACCGGTGCAGCATGTGGCCAGGGGCCATCCGAGCCCACCTGCGAGGCCTGACCCGGCAGTGGCACACCCTGAACCTCTCTCAGTAAATCCCTGGAAAGCCCCGGTGGCAGAACTCGGCCGTGTGGGAAGAACAGGGTGCCACAGGCAGAGGCCCACACCCGGCCGGCCCCTGGCCCAGCAATGGCCTCTGAACCCTGATCTGGTCACACTGAAAGAGAGCGCCTTGGCAAAGCGTGTGCGCTTCCGAAGTGAGCTCAACTCCCATACTTGCAAATCAAATTAGTGTACATGCAGTTTGAAAGCTCGCCTCTAAAGGAGCACCATTAGGAAGCCTATTTATGGCTGGGATCAATGGTCTGAAGTCCCGCAGAGAAACCCTTGATTAATTCTTTAATAAGATTACTCTTTAATTTTTTTTATTATATTTTACTATTTGTCAGCCTCCTAAAATGGTTCCAAGGGAGCAAAGGCTAACACCAGTAGTTACATACATTAAAGACTTTGTTTCAAATTCAGCACAAAAACCAATTAGGGGAAGAATAAAAATGTATCAAACACCAGGAAATGCAGCCCACCCTAAATGTCAAGAATCTTACTGATACACTTTAACTAAATGTTACAATTTATGTCAAAAACCCTGCTTATAAATAAATGTTCTAATCACCTAGTGGAGAGGAACTGGGGGGAGCAAGGTCAGCTGGTCTCAGCCAAAACCATTCAGAGCGCTTGGAAAGAGGCGGGTGCCTTTGTGTTTCTGCTAAGGACTAGTCAGCCCTGGAAATCAGCAGGACAGGGCTCCACTCCAGCAGTACAACTGCAAAAACAAGCAATTAAATCGGGGAGATTCCAGTAGGAGAAGGAGCAAAAAACGCTTCTAAGTTATAACTTAGAAAAAAAGTTTGAATGTCCTAGATTCTAATTCACATCTACTCATTCTGTGGGGGGAAAAGGGAGGGCATTTCAACTGTCCCTTCTTCTGTTTCATTTCGTCAAGTAAGTAGCCATAAGATGATACATTTTCGGTGGAAAACACATTAAAAAAATGTTCTTCTAGACAGGACTTGATAAATGAGACCTTAAATTGCACTCTTAAGGAAGTACATAGTCTTTTACCTGATAGGCGTTCAGACTATAAATCCTTAAGTTTGATGCCCTAAGTGACTGAGAGACAGGGAACGAACCCCCAATGGCGGTGGCCCTGGGAAGAGGAGGACACCCAGCCAGGGCTGCCCCAAGAAGCGCACCTGGAGCCAGTCACCGTGGGGTCACAGCTAGTCATGCACACCTCTGCCCGCCTCCAAGGCTCTGGGCGTGAGACCAGTTTTCAACGGACCCCAGCAAAAAGCTGGCCTTGGGTAGATGCTGGTCCAACAGAGTTCCCGAACAAACCTGAACCCCACCCCATCCCACCCCCACACACTCACAGCACCTCCAAAATCTTCTCTCACACAAAGTCTCACACGTCTGAACACCTAAAACTGCCTGGACCGGGACAAGAGGAGCTCCCACCTCCCCGAATTCCCTGGTTTGTGGCCCAGACAGCCCTGGGGCAACAGCACCCAGCCAGGACAGACACCAGCTGGGCCATCCCCAGGCAGTCTCTGAGCAGTGCTGGGAAGTGAGGAGGGTCACCAGCTCCCGGGCAGAGACAAGCCAGAGCAGAGCTGGTGAGCAAGCTCTCCACCACGGGGTGGGGGTCAGGGGCACAGGGCCAAGCACATTTAGTAAAGGGAGAAAAAGTGAGGGCAGGAAAGAGGGAGACACTGTCTCACCCTGTTCGTCACCTTCTGAACACTTCCTTGCTGACTCAGACACCAATGGAGGCTCTAAAAAACCCAGAGAGAGACACAGGACGAGGAAAATCACCACTGGAGAGGCCAGGGGGGACCTCGGGGACCCTGTCCAGCTGTTGCAAAGAACTGTGGGGGAAACGCAGTAGGAGTCAGGCGGGCCTGGTCCAGAACTGTGGCTCGCGGTGGCCCTGGGTCCCTTGCCTCCTCTGAGCCTGGATGAGCGGACGAGGGGTGAGCAGCTGCTAGGGTCCCTCCGCTCTGCCTGTCCCGGATTCAATATTGCAATTTCCCCACCATGCATCCGAGGACAACCCAGCCGGCAGAACAGAGCAGGAGAGTAACGTTGTCGCCTGTGGTCCTTCCTCCTTTCTGGCCACACCACAGAGAAAGCAAACATGAGCAAAACAGGCAAACACACACTCACCACCCGAGTTTGTCCGAATGAGCTCACCCTGGCAGAGTCCTGGCGGGGGCGGGGGCGGGGCCCCCATGGGCTGCCTGAACTGAAATGCAAAGGCCATGTGCAGAAATGAGCTCCAACGGCAACTCAGAGAGAGAAGGGACTCTCCTCCAGCAGAGCCCAGCTGGGCAGCACCTCGGCACCGCCACCCTCCCGCGCCTCCTCAGCACTTTTCCCACTTTGCTTGTTGGGGCGAATCCTAAGATCTCGAGCTGCCCTGGCTGCACAACGGGTTATGCAACTCCAGGCCGCCCGGGCACTGTATCGGCTCATCTTGTAAAGCTGCCCCAAACAGAAGGTGACGCACCCGAAAATGTGATATCCCCTGGATGGGGGTAGGGGAGCAGGGCTTTGTGATGGGCACTTTGCTTTGCCTAAAAATGTAAGAGGAACAAAAAGTCTCCTGTTCATTTCAGCGCTCCCTGGGAACAGGGGGCGGAGTGTATTTACCAGGGGCCAGATGCCAAGTGGTGTCCCAGGACCACACTGGCAAAGCCCTTGGAACCCACAGAGGCATCCTCGGGGATACTGCAGTCGCGCTGAGAATGTTTTCCTTTTCGTGTCCTCCTCTCTGTGGGCATCTAATGAGACGCGAACCTGAGCGTGACCAGCATGGTCTGGCTGCTCAGCACCTTCGACATGTAACACTGCCCGTGCTTGCCTCCCACCCTCCTGTGTGATGACCTGTTGTCAGTCATGGCAGCATGGAGCTCTGCTTCTCAGCTGTCCCACTGAGCCTGCCACAGCTGTCCTGGCAAGGGACTCTCAGTCACCACGCCCTATAGGGTCTGAGGTTTCAGCACCACGTTCTGCCATTTCTTCAATCTCAGTTGTCACGTTCAGAGAAAGTAAAACTGCCTGAACAGGCTGGATGTCTCCTGGGTTTCCCTGGCACAGATGTTACAAGAATCCCAGGGATTAGTTCACATGTTTGGACAAATGAAGACTCAGCTGGGACACTGCCTCCTCCATGAAGCCTTCCTGGTCTTCCCCTACCTTTTTCCCTCTGTTTGGCCAGGCACCCTCCCTGGTGCTCTCTCGTGTGCCCGTGCCCATCACTGCGCTACCCATGGTGCACACCCAGCTTCCACTTGCTCATCTGCTTCCCCAACTAGACTGTAGCCTTGGGTGGCAGAGAACACAAGCCCCAGGGCCGGGGCCTGGATGCACGTCCCACCCTTCACAGCTCAGGGATCTTAGGCAGGATGCTGAACCTTTCGTGACTTAGTCTCTTTACGCGTAAAAGAGGACAGCAGTCCTCACTTCATGCAGCGGCAGTGACAATTAAATGGCACTTTATTTACCCAACAAATAACACATGTTCACTGAGCTCTGGCCACACGCAGGGGCTACGGTGGTCACTGGGATTCAGGGTGCACAAAGTGCTTGCCCTGAGGTTAGTTTATGTTCTGTTTATATTCTGCAAGTGCAGCTCATGACTGAGCCTGGGGAGAAAGATAAAGCGGGAAAGGGAGATGGGGAAAGGCAGGGGGACCCCTCCTTATGCAGGGCAGCAACGTTGCTAATGAAATGCCATTTGGGGAAAGCAAAGAGGGAATTGTGAAAACATCAAGGGTTAGGGTGACCCAGGAGCTGGGCAGCTGCAAGAACAAGAGCCCTCGGGGGGGGGGGGGGGGGGGGGGGCTGTTCCCGTGTGTCCATCCAAGGACTAGCAAGGAGGCTCATGAGCCCAGAGAGGAGCAGGCACGGGGGAGTCAGGTCAGAGGGGTGGGCAGGGGGAGCCTGTCACTTAGGCCCTCGCTGGCCACAGTTGGCATCAGTCCACTAGAGGTTTGGGCAGAAGAGCTAAACCATCTGACTTTGTACTTGAAAAGCCT
>VMDR010006471.1:0-12590 GCA_007922815.1 Macrotus californicus | reverse complement strand
TGATGGGGGCTGTTCCCGTGTGTCCATCCAAGGACTAGCAAGGAGGCTCATGAGCCCAGAGAGGAGCAGGCACGGGGGAGTCAGGTCAGAGGGGTGGGCAGGGGGAGCCTGTCACTTAGGCCCTCGCTGGCCACAGTTGGCATCAGTCCACTAGAGGTTTGGGCAGAAGAGCTAAACCATCTGACTTTGTACTTGAAAAGCCTCTCCCCTGGCTATGGAGAACGGACGGCACAGAGGCAGGCAGGAGGGCCGGAGGCCCCCAAGGAGTCCACCACGATGACCCAGGTGGAAGATGGAGGTGGCTTGGGCCAGGGTGGCCACTGGGGGCCTGGTGAGGGACAGACAAATTCTGGAAAAGGGAACCAACAGATGTCCCAGCAAACTGGGGTGTGAAAGAAACACAGAGGTCCCGGACGCCTCCTGGGTTTTCGGCACGGACAGCTGGACGGATGGAAGTACCTCCTACAAAGATAGGGAAGACCTTGGGGAAGCGGGTAAAGATGGAAATCAGGAGTTTGAAATGCCTACTAGGCATCCAAGGGAAAATGACGTGTTAGACCAATGCATCTGGCCTTGAGGGGAGGGTCCAGTCTGCAGACAGGAACTGGACAGCGGTCACTAGGGCACAGCTGTACACGGGTGTACAGTGAGGGGCTGGGAGGGCTGAGCCCCGGGCCATCCTGCATCCCCAGGGTGGGGGAGACATGCGGCAGCCAGCAAGGGGGGACAACCCGGAGAGTGGGGTCCCAGAGCCGAGGGAGGGCCCGACTTCCAGGAGAAGGGAGTGATCAGCATCAACTCCTACTGAAAAGACAAGGAGGTGACAGCTAAGGACGGACCCCTGGATGAACCCGGCCATCAGTGCTAGGGGACCAAGGGGTCACACACCTGTTCGCACTGGATGCAGGAGAGAACAGGCCAAGAGAAAATGGGTCAGCAAACCAGGGGACAGAGACCAGAGCATTGGCTCTGGGAAAGAGGGGCCAGGGAGGGTTCCTTTTACGAAGAGGGTCATCATAAAATAGTAATAGTAGTAGTGGTAGTAGTAGTAATAATAGTAATAATAAAAGAGCGATCACAGCACGTTTTTCTGCCCACAGGAAAGGCCCGTGAGCAGGGGAAATGGATGCCGTCATAGAAAGAGGGAAGAGGTGGAACCAGGTCCTTCAGTGAGCGGGCAGGCGGATTTAGCACACGAGTGCAGTCACCCATGGGACGGGGTGCTCAGCACAGGGGCGAGACACCCAGGCTGGGGTCCTGACACACAGGGGTCCCTCTGAGCTTCACGGGTGAGCTGGAACAGTGAAAAGTGACTGGAGGTAAACATGCGTGTTTTAAACTGTCTGCCATGGAGCACTATTTCAAACAGGAAGACAGAAGCAAACACTGCCAGCAAAAGTGAGAAACAAAGCAAACTTCACAATGGGCTTGAACTGTTCGCTCCTGGCTGCTCTTCCATGAACAGACCCACACCACTTCCGCCTGGATCCCTCCCTTGCGTCAGCTCTGAGCTCTGTCTCAGTGATTCCATGGGGGAAAGACACGAGCAAGAGTCCTAGAGTGACGTGCTGGACAGCAGACGTCCCCAGTCCACTAGGGGTGACCAACCCTGTTCCCGGGACACCAGAAGATGGGACTGACATGGGCACCTGTAGGAACTGATGTCTGTGCAACTCCCGACAGTGTACAAAGGCACCGCGTGCAGTTCCCATTAGTGCATCCTGCATACCTCTATGTCTCATCCCCTGACACCTATTGTGTGTCTAAGGGGACTGAGCCTCTGAAAGGGGGGCCCGGGGCTACACTACACAGAGCGTCTCGATGGCCACGCACGCTGCTCGGGGTTCAATGTCCCCATCTTTAACCTTCGTGACAATTCTGTGAGGTGCTGTCTCCATCTTGGACAGGTCAGTTCTCGATGGCCGGCCTCACAACCCAAAGCTGAGACGCTGGTGGTCCCTCCCCACCGCCATGTTCCTCCCCTACACCCGTTCCTATAGCTGCACCCTTCCCCAGCCCTCCCTCCCTGGCAGGGAAAGGCCCCCATACCTGTGATGGTACAGGCATCCCGGTACCCTCTGCAGCTGGGAGCATCTTCCACAGCCTCGCTTACATAGTGCTCCTCGGGGATGCCCGGGCCGCAGGCTAGGACTGCATGGCTGCACGCCTCTGAGGGGGGCACAGAGTTGGCCAAAGTGTCGTCGTGCAGAGCTGTGGCGTCCAGCTTGGCAGGTTTCACGGGGAGGTGCCCACTGCCATCGGGGGTCCCGCTGCCGGAGTCTGGTGCAGTCGGGCGGACGGCCCCCGTTAGGTCCGGCACACCAGCAGGGCTTCCTCACAGGGAATCTACGGGATGGCATAGAGACAGGAGCACCGTTACTCAGCGTCTGAAACAAGTGGACGAAATCCTTAGAAAAATAAGGGCCCCAAGGTGGTGTGGGCTCAGGTTGCACATTCTGAAAACTGCTTCCTTGTTGAAGCCAAGGCACTGCCAATCAAAGCCCACAGCTCGGATCAAAGGACAGCGAGATTCATTCACTGCAGGTCTTGAAGCAGTGCCAAACACATCAACACCCTGGGCCACAGCCGAAGTGATGACACCTACCCTGAAATAAAGACACCGGGGCACCTGGAGCCACACTGGGCATAAGGAGAGCTGTGCGTGTCCTTTCTGTGGAAGACACGCACCGATCTATTTCTGCAGGGTTCATCTACATTTTGTTTATATACTGAGTTATGTATTGCATGCTGTTTCTCTTAAACCCTTTCAACCACGACACGTTCTCCACTCCTCAGGAACTTTAAGGCATGGCCCCTACCTTAAGCTACGGTGACAAATGTGGGGGACTCCTTTAAGAATATGATGACAACTACATGCCTAGTTAAAAAAAAAAACATGCAATGTCAGGAAAATCAGCCCATTTGCAGGTTCTGGGGGACCCAAGCACAGCAGGTTAAGACCCCGCAAGTCAAGTCTCTCCAGGGGCCACGCCAGCAACATCAGCCTACGCAGGCCCTTCACAGCCCTGTCTGAAACCGGACGACCAGAACACAACAGATGGAAAGGGACGGGGCACGACAGAGGCTGCTGAAGACTATACCGGGCTCCCAGGACAGCGAACCTCCATGCTGGGGACGTCCCCCACGTTTCAGGAGAGCAGTACTACTGCCTTAGACCTTAACCTTCAACTCAGTAACAACCCCTTCTCCATACATATGGCCTGTACATGGGAAAACACGCAAAGTCACACGTGCTGGCAAAAACATCCAGCGTGAGCTCAGTGAACACAGCAGGAAGCCTGAGGAACATTGCTCAGCCAGCAGTTCTCAGAGCTGTGGGCTGGGAGTCCCTGCGGCTCCTTCACACCAGTTTGAAGGGTCCGCAGGGTCCGGGCGATTTTCTAGTGCGCTTTTGTACTCGCGTGGACGTGCATGGAGCTTCCAGAAACCACGGGCCGTGTGATGATGCCTTTGCTCTGAGGGCTAATTAGTGGACTGGGTATCTCTGCGTCCCTGTGGTGAAAATGCTCTGCTTTGATTTCTAACACAATATATGGGAATCAATATGACATCATGAACAAAAGCTCTTTGGGACCCCTCTGTAAGGGGTCCTGGGACCCAGAAAGTTCAAGAACTACTTCTCTAGTACATGACGCATTTGCAGTTCACTTTTGAAAATGAAGAAGGAAAACAAAAAGAAAGTTAACAGACGTTTTATCCTGACATTTCCCCTCAACAAGCCCACCGAGAGCTCCTATTGTAAGTGAACTCGGCTGAGGCAGTGAGCCCTCTGCCCTCCTTCAGGTGAGCACATAAACACAAGCCGGGGAGGCGTGGGGCAGCCAGGACATCACTGGTCGAAGTGACAGTTACCCCAACACAGAGCAGGACTGTGGCATCGCGTCAGTGATTCAGCTGCAGCCAGACGGCAACGCCACCTGGTAAGAAAATGCCCAGGTCTGCCTGGCGGCGGAGGCCTGAGAAAGTGGCCTGCAAGGCCTCCAGCACACCAATTAAGCGCCTGCTGCGTGCAGAGGTGACAGAAAGACAGCATCAGATCTGCAGAAACTGAGAGGCACCTCGCTTCCCTCGAGTGGCAGGTGTGCTGACGACCCCTTACAGGTCTCACTAAGGAAGAGGTCAGCACACAGAACTCACAGGGGAGGAGGGACATGCTCCAGGACACACAGCAGCTCGTGTCTCATCTAAAGTATGCACAGGACTCACAAACCTGGAGCAAACAGCCCGAAAGGGAAAAAAAAGTGGGCAAGAGATATAAAGATGACCTCTCCCCTCCCAAACAAAGAAACGCACAGACACCAAACATTTTCAGGAACCGTAATAGTAATGAAAACAAAAAAAATCTGTAGCAGACTGACAAAGACTTAAAAATTATAATGAGGCTCAACTGGCAAAGAGTTTTTAACCACTCACAGACTCGTGGACAGCCTGGCTAAATGAGTGTGGCTCTTTGGCCTGGGGAGGCTTGGGTCCGGGTTGCCCATCACAGCGAAATGTGAAGAGCAACCGAACGTACAACAGACAGAATCGTGTCAGAAACGGGGCAGCCACCGAGGAGGCTGTCAAAAGGAAGCCTCGGAGCAGGCACGAAGGGATCGATTCAGAAAGGTGTCCTGCGTGGGGGGACGGGAGATTGCGGACGTGGACGTCAAAAGGCTTTAAAACCCACTAACAGACCGCACCCTCCTCACTCTGTACGCAGGTGCGTTCCACATGATCATCACGCAAGGCTTGAAATGCGTCTTCTGCTGCAACATGCCACTGTTCTACTTTAAACAGGGTAATTCTGTTCACATCAACGTATTTTTTAAAGCAAAGGGTCTAAAAGATAAAGATTCCCTAAAGAGGGTCAAGCAGGGATTATACAACTTCTGCTTCCTGGTCTCTGAGATGAGGGCGTTGGCCTAAATGCCGGTCACTCATTGGCCCTAAGTCATTTTGTCCCCTCCTCCTGGTGCCTCGGCTTCGCTTCAGTTGTCATACCTTTAAGCCAGAATCATACTGTTATAAAATAAACAGTTTAAGTCTGAACACTGTCTAAAATAACAAATTTTGAAGACATCAGCAAATGCTCACTCAAGCCTCAAAAGGGAACGCAAGCAAGTGTTTTGAGGTCCAAAGTACGGTTTTTATGCACAGCAACTGACAAAGCCTTCAAAAGTTCGAAAGGCTCCCCCCCTTTTAAAAAAAAGTACCACAGAACTACTCCAATTTATTTGCACGTCTCAAACCCCGGCTAAAATAATTAGGTACGTAAGTGTGTGTATTCACGTGCATACCACACCTGAGGGGCTGCATAGCCCATGACCTCTGAGTTTCAATTCTCCTATGACTTTCTTTCGTCAAAGTGGTATCCATGTTTTATTGTGATTAAGAAGAACATAACATTCAAAAGTACCACCTTAACCATCTGTAAATGTGTAACTCACGATGTTAGGTACATTCGCGCAGTCATACAAGCAACCTCCAGGAGTCTCTGCATCTTACAGCACTCTGTCCCCAGTAAGTATCTCCCCCTTCTGCCCTCCCGCCAGCCCCAGGCAGCCAACCGGCCTCCTTTCCATCTCTGTGAATTCACTACGCTAAACGCCTCCTATGAATGGAATCACATGGCATCTGTCCTTCTCCGATGGGCTTATTTCACTTAGCGTGATGTCCTCGAGGCTCATCTGCTATTGCAGCATGTGTCAGAATCCCATTCCTCTTTCAGGCCGAAGAATGCTCCGTTGCACCGAGAAGCCCCTCTTGAAGTGAGAAGACCAAACGTCAGCCCATCGAAACCAAGTGAGGAACAGCCTCGATGTCTATCAGTAGAAGAACAGTGACAGCCCTGGCTGGTGTGGCTCTGTGGATTGAGCGCAGGGCTGTGAACCAAAGGGTCGACGGTTCGATTCCCAGTCAGGGCCCATGCCTGGGTTGTAGGCCAGGTCCCCAGTAGGGGGGTGTGAGAGAGGCAACCACACATTGATGTTTCTCTCCTCTTTCTCCTTCCATTCCCCTCTCTAAAAGTAAATAAATATATATATGTATTTTTTAAATAGAAGAACAGTTACAAATAATGGCACGTCCAGACTCCTGAATTCTGTAAAATGAGATAGCCCACATCAGACACTTACCCCCATGGCAGGTACATACCAAGTTCTCTAAAGAACCATTGTCACTGACATTATAATTTCCAGATTCTCAGAACCAGGCCCCTTTTTCGGTTCTACCATTGCATTCACATACCAACACTGCCAAGCCTATTTCACCGTGAGACCTTTCTCTGCGTGACATCTAGTCATGTGGCGTTTACTTCACGGGGTACACTTTGGAAAAAGCCCCTGTGCATCTGCCACCAGCCGCATGCCTTCATTGAAGGCAGGGGCTGGTCATGGCATCCGTTAGGTACTAAGTTACATAGCTGCAGAAACAAGAATCACAAACAAAACAAAGGATTTGGTGCAAAGGCTTTGAGGACCTCCTGAAGCTGAGAATCTGGGTCAAGTGCTTTGGAGGTTCGACCTGATACCACCTGCTGCCACCACCTCCCCCTCACCCGGGCACTGTCACCAGCTCCATTTTCCAGTCAAGGGAAAGAATGCTCAGAGAGGTTGGGTAACGTTTCAAAGGTCACAGAGCCAGCCAAAGGGGAAACCAGGTCTGGGCTGAGCCAAATGACGAGACCCCCCCAGGCGAAAATGATTCCTGGCACCCCTGTGTCTCGCCTCCCCTCACTCGAACGTCAGCAGGCATTTCGAAGGCTCCACACAGGGTGCAGGAACAAAGCAGCCGCGGCCCTGGGTGCTCGCAGGCTCCAGCAAACCCTGGCACACGAAGCAAAGGGCTCCTTTCAGGCAGAGGACACACACGAGGCTGGAGCGAAGTGAGGGTGGATGCCCCGAGCCATGAAAGCGCCTCTGTCTCACTTCCTGAATTCTGCTGGGAGCCTGCCGGAAGGAGGGATTTTTCTGAGCAGAGGAGTGAGAAATTCTGCAACCTGGTCAATTTTTCAGCGAAAAGAGGTGCCAGGAAAAGAAGCAGGAGAAAGAACTCCCAGAGGCGGCTCTGCACCAGCAGAGAGAACCCTCCTGCCTGGCGCCTGATGCCTGGGGCCATTGGCCCAGGTCCCCAGCCTCACGCTTCCAAGCCTGCGGTCAGAGATCCCAGCCCCTAGGATGTCAGAGTCCTGGACGGGCTGCTCATGCTGATTCCAGTTTGGTGCTGAACTCAACTTTGCTGACAAAGTACACGCGTGTGCACATTCCCAAGATCTCCACCTCCATCGTGGAATTTTTGTGGCCTGGAACCTGAAGAACAACCCCAAGAGCCTTGTGACACAGGAGATGGTGTCACTGAGACTCAGATGCCTCACTGCCGGACAAGGAAGAGATGGTGCCAGCATCGGAGCTGTGGAGGGGAAGGGGGCTTCTGTGTCCTTATCAGCCCCTCCCCCAAGTCCCTGCTGCTCTCATCATGAACCCTCTGCCACCCACATATAGGTGACTTCTGGCAGGAGAGCCAAGTGACATTGTGCAGACAGAGCTGTCCCTGGTGAACACAGATCGCCTACTTCCCACAGGCTAAAAAAGGAGCTTCCTCCAGGGCAAACACAGAGGCTGTTAGGAGAAAACCAGAACAAAGCTCCAGATTGGAGGCCAAGCAGGTGACAGAGGGGCGGGGTGGGAGGGGCGCAGTCACAAGCAGTGACCAGAAAGGGGCCTCTAGGAGCTCATAGGAAGTGTGAGAAGTAACCCGGGCAGCTTTTGGGAACAAGGACCAGCCCCCACAAGGAAATAGGGGTCTCAGTTCCACAACCACAAGAAACCAATTTTTACCAACAGCCTGAATAAGCTGGAATATAGGCTCTTCACCAGAGCTCCAGGGAGGGGCTCCGTCCAGCGAACCTGCAGAACTGGGAGATGACAAATGGGCGTTATTTCAGGCCACTGGACTTGTGGCAATTTGTCGCAGCAATGACTGACGGAGTCTCAGTGAACAATCTGTCCAGTGTTGGAAACTTTGGCTGCACCTGGACCCGTGTGTTTGGAATTGCTGAACTGTGACAGTCGGTCACACAGTCCACAGGTCCTTGGGTGCCTCTGTCCAGAAAGAGGAACCTTTGAAAGCTCGGGCCCCTGGCTGGCCAGGGAGCATCTTGTTCTTGCCATCTCACAGCTCCTTCGCTGAGGAAGCTGCTGCCTGCCTGGAAGGTGACGAGCCCCACGTGTGCCACACTGAAGCGCGGCCCGCCCGGCAGCACTCTTGTGTCCACTAAGATGTCCACTAAGCCCCAGGCCGAGCACGAGGCTCGGTCATTGCCCTGCGCGACCTGGTTTCAGGCTTGCGACCTATCAAGTAGCATCACCGTCAGGAGAGGAAACAGGCCCAGAGAGATTGGACAAGTGGCCCAGGGTTTGAACTTAGACCCGAATGGCTCCCAAGAAGCGGCTCTCTCTCTGACAAGTGTGAGTAACATTCTACTTCAAGTCACTCACAGTCCAGGGGGAATCAGACATTCCCCCAGATCCCTGACCACTAACCATTCTCCCACATTTGTCCATTGTCTCTCAAAATAACCATTTTTTGCCATAAAAAGAGCAAAAGAACTCAACACCAAGACCCCACCGAGACCAGGCCAGTCGACAAAAGAAATACGTACAGCCCAGCCGGCCCACAGATGGGGTCTGACCTGGGCTGGCAGACGCCTAACAGGGGTTGGCAGGGGGGACCCTGCAGGTCTGCTCCCCCTCATCTCAGCCTTCAACCTCATCTGACCTTCCTGGCAGTCCCCTCGGTGCAGGCCAGCTCCTTAAATAACTGGGCAAGTGACTATGCGGGGAAGACAGTGTGGCCGAAGTGGACAGCTGGAGGGTGAGGAGGAGCTGCATCACAGGGCTGCCGCGACAGTGCCAGGTGGCAGGGCCGCCCTGAGGGTGCCAGGTGGCAGGGCCGGTGCGACGGTGCCAGGTGGGAGAAAGAGCAAGGCAGCCCAGAAGCGGCCACAGGTTGACAGAGCACCCCGGGCTTCCACACGCCTGATGCCAAGCGTCCCGGAAAACCCCCCTGCGCTAGAGCTGGGTGCAGCCGCCCTCATCTGCGGAGGCAGGGGTCAGCGAAGGCGAGGTGACTGGCCCAGAACGGCTCTCGGAGAGTGGCAGAAGCGGGACGGGGAAGCATCCTGCATTCACTCAAACAGCGCTCAGTGCTGCCGCACGGGGACAGAGCATCTCGGGAGAGGGCACGGAGAACGAGAAAGAAAACGAGGAGGAGCAGGATCAGCTGCTCCAGGCAGAAAGCCAGAGCCACGCGGGGGTAACCAAAGGCCCAGGAAAGGAGGTGCCATGTGTTCCGAAGGACCACTGTCAGGGCCTCTGTGAACCCCCAGGGCAGCCCCAAGGGCCCCTTGAAGAGCAGGGCCCAGGACAGCTGGAGGCTGGAGGTGGACGCTGTCACGGTTTGCACTGGAATGACTTGTGGCATGGGGTGGGGACTACATGTGTGCGCCTGCCATGTGTGTCTTTCCTGCCTTGCTATCACTTTTCCACACCCTCATGCCCCCTACATGTACCCACGTGAATACATGTGTGCAAACACCCCTCATGCCACACACATGCACACAGCTTTATGCCCCCACATGCATACACATGCATGCAACTATGTGTATGCACACAAAACAAATGCCATTTTTAAGGCTACGCCATTCTTGGGCTCTGAAGAAAGAGAGTCACCCCAAGATAGTATTTTTTTTCCTTAAAAAAAATCAAGAGTCACTCAAAGAAAATATCCACAACTCAAGGCAACTGGAGAAAAGTTAGTCCGAGCCAGTTTAGTCCCCTAACTCAGCCTCCTCTGTTCTGCACCTTGCTGAGGACAGAAGCAAACCCACCCAGGAACACACATCGCCCCCAGCGAGTGTCAAATCCATTTCATCCATCGGGACCCATGAATGAACATTGCTGTCATGTGACCAAATCCCCCAGTTTCCAAAAATAATTCTGCAGCAGTAGGCATGCTACCCTCTGCAAGCCCATGCCTGTCCCCCAGAATAAGGAAGAAAAGAGAATAAAAAGGCAGCATGCTCTGACAGTCTTACGTAACCGCCCCGTCTCTCTCTAGCTGGCGGCAGCAGGTTCCTACCCGGCCATAAATAGCTCCCTCTCCTGCCAAAGGAGCCCAGGGGAGGCTGAGCTGAGTGGCCTCCCTTATGGCCTGCCTCTCCTCTTTCGTCCCCAGTGGAACCTTGCTGTGAGGCCAGCTGGCCCAGGCCAGCACAGACATGTGTCACCTGAGAGACCCCAAAAGCTGGGCAAGACATTCAAAGCTTGGCTGTGGGTCCCCGACAGCCAGCGTTCCCAGGCCAGTGTAGAAATGGTAATTTGAGTATGTTCCTCCACACAGAGGTTTCCAGCACGCCAGGCTGCCGGAGTTGCTCTGTGCTCCCACACCAACTCAGGACAAAGCCTCGGGACACTTCATCCTACCACCAGCGAGTGTGAGTCCTGGTGGGCAGCAGGCAGGGCGGGGGGCGATGCTTAGCACAGCATCCTGGTCCTCAGTGCTGCATCCTGGTCCTCAACACAGCATCCCGGTCCTCAGTGCTGCATCCCGGTCCTCAGTGCTGCATCTTGGTCCTCAGTGCTGTATCCTGGTCCTCAGCACAGGATCCTGGTCCTCAGTGCTGCATCCTGGTCCTCAGTGCTGTATCCCGGTTCCCAGTGCTGCATCCTGGTCCTCAGCACAGCAACCCAGCTGTGTAGTCCCTTCCCCACTTCAAATCCCAATCAGAAACTGTGTCAGAGTTCTCTGCACATTCCCAGGACACCAGGGGGAAGTCTGGAGGCTGGCTAAAGCCAGAGAAATCGGCAAGAGTGGTGCCCTCGCACCAGATCCCTGTGGCGGGGCCTGTTGGAAATCTCTGAGATGCCAGGCTGGAAGGCTGTTGCTGTGATGAGGAAAGCGTCCCCTGAGACAAGCCAGATGTCTGAAATTAGGAAGCCCTGAGGCCCACACTGCATGCGTCATCACTTTGAAGGGCCACAGGGTCTCTGGGGAGCGAGAAATGGGAAGAAAGACAGCTGAGGTCCAGGGGGGCACCGAGGCCCGGCCCGCACGCCTGTTGTGCAGGCCTGAGTTAGCAATAAACCTCGTCCAGCCAAGAACAGCAGCTGCCGGGCTGTGACACTGGAGGGTAAAGGTAATATAAGCACCAGAGTGAGAAAGAAGCCCGGAATGTGGGACAAATCGGATGGAAGAGAGGAAGAGGGGCAAGAGAGCAGCTCTCGGCACGCGGCCCTCCGCAGGACCTGGCTTTTACCGCACTCACTCCCTGGGAGGAGCTGGCCTTTTAAAAACCATGGCTGCAGCACGGCAGAGTGCACTAGGGGCTCCCAGTGACTCCACGGTGACCCTGTGCCTGGCCAGGCCCAGGTGCGTCACCCCAGGGGGCTAAGCCGGAGATCACAGCACCCTCACAGCTGCACCTCTACTGTCCCCGCGTGGCTGATGGGGACACTGACGCCGGAAGGAACTTGCCCACCATCCAGGATCCCATGGGCGGGGCCGGTGTGGAGTCCAAGGCTGTGTGATACCACAGCACACGGTGAACACACCAATAAATGTGAAAGGCGACCGCCGGCCAAGATGGAGGCGTAGGTAGACACACTGTGCCTCCTCGCACAACCAAAAGGACAACAACAAATTTTAAAACAAAAAACAACCAGAACTGACAGAAAATCGAACCGTATGGAAGTCCAACAACCAAGAAACTAAGAAACATACATCCAGACCGGTAGGAGGGGCGGAGAGGACTCGCGTGGTGGGGCAGCGGCTGGCGGATCCGGGAAAGGCGCGGCTGGCCGGGAGAGGTGGCGGCTGCGGCCCGGGCGTCCCACTCCCTCGTGAGGATAAACGGGGAGGAACAGCTCGGGAGCAGGACGGACCCCGCGGCCCAGAGTTCTGGCGCCGGGAGGTGAAGACTCAAAGCCTCTGATTGAAAACTCCTGTGGGGGTTGAGGCAGCGGCAGTGGGAGGAACTCCCGGCCTCACAGGAGAGCTCATTGGAGAGACCCACAGGGTCCTGGAGCATACACAGCCCTCCCACCGGGGATCGGCACTGGAGCCAGCACCAGAGGGGCCCCGTTGGACTGTGAGTAGTGCGGAAAGTGACTGGTAACCAGCAGGGAGCGGAGCGGCCGCCATTATTCCCTCTCGGACCCCTCCCCCACAAACAGCGTCACAACGCAGTGACGTGGCCGCCCCGTCCTGGTGAACACCTAAGGCTACGCCCCTTACTACGTAACAGGCGCGCCAAGACAACAAAAATGGCCCAAATGAAAGAACAGATCAAAGCTCCAGAAAAAATACAACTAAGCGACGAAGAGATAGCCAGCCTATCAGATGCACAGTTCAAAACACTGGTAATCAGGATGCTCACAGACTTGGTTGAATTTGGTCACAAATTAGACGAACAAATGAAGGATACAATAAGGGAAATGAAGAAAAATGTACAGGGAACCAACAGTGATGGGAAGAAAAACGGGACTCAAATCAATGGTGTGGACCAGAAGAAAGAAAGAAACATTCAACCA
>VMDR010006470.1:0-45306 GCA_007922815.1 Macrotus californicus | reverse complement strand
GAAATATGTCATTGGTATTTTAATAGGGATTGCATTTAATCTATAAATTGGTTTGGGTAGTATGGACATTTTGATGATGCTAATTCTTCCAATCCATGAACACAGTATATGTTTCCATTTATTTGTGTTTCACTTAATTTCTTTCTTCAGTGTTGTGTAGTTTTCTGAGTATAGGTCTTTTACCTCCTTGGTTAGGTTTATTCTTGGTTAGGTACTCTATTTTTCTTGTTGCTATAGCTCATAGGATTTTTTCCTGACTTTTTCTTCTGATATTTTGTTATTGGTGTATAAGAATGCTTTCTATTTCTGAATATTGACTTTGTATTCTGTTGTCTTGCCAAATTCATGTATTAGGTCGAGTAGTTTTTTTTGCTGAAGTCTATAGGGTTTTCTATGTACATTCTTATGTCATCGGCAAACTGACAGTTTTTCTTCCTACTTTCTAATTTGGATGTCTTTTATTTCTTTTTCTTGTCCAATTGCTGAGGCTAGGACTTCCAATACTATGTTGAATATTAGTGGTAAAAGTGGACTTCCTTGTCTTGTTCCTGACCTTAGGGGAAAGCTTTTAGTTTTTGCCTGTTGAGTATGATGTTGGCTGTAGGTTTCTTGCCTATGGTCTTTATCATGTTGAGGTATGCTCCCTCGACTCCCACTTTGCTGAGTGTTTTTGCTAATAGTTAATATTTATGAAGCACTTACCGTGTGCCAGGAAATATGCTAAGTGCTATTACTTGTTTCTTGATTTTTTTTTAAGTTGATGCCACCAAAATTATTTTTTATTAAGGATTCGGGAATATTCCTCTTATTGTGATTGCCTAGTAGAAAATTAGAATTTAAAGGGGTCTCTTTGTTGTATCTGAGCACTTTATAGATCTGGGCATGTAGTTCAGACAGGCTTAAGTATGCTGTCCTCTCAGACACACATTGAGAGCCCAGGAGTAAAACCCAGGCTCCGAACTCTGCAGCCTGAGGCAAGAAGCAGGGCTAGGATGAGCAGCTCTGACCATACATGAGGGGAGCAACCAGGTGGACATAAGGTCTTTGATTACTAAAGATAACAGTCTTCTCAGTCCTAAGACCAAGGATGTGTTAACCATGTATTGACCCAGAGCTGATGTGACAGAACCCCCTGCTCTCCCATTTTGGATGAGCTGGGAAGGCTAATGGCTAGGACACTGCTACCTTTTGGAAAGTGCTGCAGCTGAGAGACCATGAACATCTCCCGACAAAACCCAAATTGCTGATTTGATTCGATTAAGGAAGAGAAGCTGGAATACTCTCTAGGAGAGCATGAATGGGGGTCATTCCCAGACCTCGTTCATGTAGATGGTTCTGTGATAACTGGATACACTCATACAAAAGGATCAAGTTGGACTCCTGCCTCATACCATATAAAAAAGTTAACTCAAAATGGTCATCAAATTAATATAAGAACTAAAACTATAAAACTTGTGGAAGAAAATGTAGTAGTAAATCTTTGAGCTTGGATTAGGCAGTGATTTTTTAAAACACCAAAATGATGTGTGCAACAAAAGAAGAAAGACCAAATTGTACTTCATCAGTATTTACAATTTTTGTGCTTTAAAGAACACTATCAGGAAACTGAAGCAACCACCCACAGAATGGGAAGAACGTTCGCAAATTATCTATCAAGTAAAAGATTTGTATCCAAAAACCCATACCTATAAAGAACTGTTGTAGTTCAATGATCAAAAGACAACACAAACAACAAAACAGAAAACCCAGGCCCTTTAACGACTCTTACTCTCTTTCTCCTCTTACGTTGCCTTTGTCCCTGTTCTTTCGGCACAGAATTGAGCAGCTAACCCTGCTTCTAAGGAACCTTACAGGTTTTTTGTTTTTTATTTTCTCGGCATTCAAGAATACTCTCCTTACCATTCGTACACCTTTATTTTTCTCCTTTTCCCAATTGTAATCCACTTCTTATATTACAAGGAAATCTCCCTAAGGAAGAAAATGACTTGGTAGATTTAAGATTTATGTTTGATACAGTATAATGTAGAGATATAAACATGGGTATCATCTTTTAACGAGCTTCAGATATCCTGCTTGCTCATGTAGCCAGCAAACTACCCTCCTTTCTTAATTTAAATGAATTTTACAAACTGATATTACTGAAAAATTCTGTTTTTGAATATCTTTGCATGATATTCAAGATTAGCTATTATCACATCGTCAGTATTTTTCTCCTAGTTTTATTTATCAAAAGTACAGATACACTCAAATCTTTTTTTAAATTTTTTAAATTTTCAACTACAGTTGACATTCAATAATACATCAGTTTCAGGTGCACAGCATAGTAGTTGGACATTTATATAAGTTAATGCAGTGATCCCCCCAATAGGCCTTGCGCTCACCTGATACCGTATCTAGTAATTACACTGCTGACTATGTTCCTGAGCTGTACGTCACATCCCTGTGACTATTTTGTAACTGCCAATTTGTGCTTCTTCATCCCTTCGCCTTTTTCCCTGAGCCCCTCCCAATCTGCTTTCCATCTGGCAGCCATCAGTTTGTTTTCTGTGTCTTTGTTGCTGTTCTGTTCATTTATTTTGTCATTCAGATTCCACATATACGTGAAATGCGGTATTTGTCCCTGTCCGACTGACTTCGCCCAGCACAGCTCCCCCCAGGCCCGTTTTGCGTCTGCGTCCCTGCAGGATACTGGCAGTGGTTCCCTTCTGACGTCTCTGTCTGGTTTTGGTTTTATGGTGATGTGGGCCTCATGGTATGAGTTGGAAAGTGTTTATTTCTCTCCTGTTTTGTTGAAGATACTGTATAGAATTAGAATTTGCTAGTGAAACCCTTTGGGTCATGGGGTGTTTTGGAAAGTTTTAAACACATTTAATTTATTTAGTACATACCGCACTATTCCTTCTTGAGTTTAGTAATCTGTGTTCATTTTGAAGGGATTTTGTTCTGTACTGGAGAGAGGGGAGAGATTCTGGTGAAGTGTCTGCCTCTCATGCACAGCTGCTGTTCCCTTGCCCCGATTTCACCATAATGGGCACTTCTTAGGGCTCTTTTCTGTTCTTCATTGTGAGAGGAAGAGCCTGTGAGCCTTTGAGGGGATGCGGACCCCCCAGTATCTTGAGTCTCAGGGGTGTGACACTGTCCCACTATTCTTCAGCCTGCCTGTACCTCTTTGCCCGCTGTTCCAGCTGGGTCATCTCTCCCTGCAGAGAAGGCTTTGGACCAGTTGTTTCCTCTGCAATCTCAGGTTCAAATTTAAAGTCTTAAATTTTAAGCTCATCTTGGCTCTTTTTTGCTGCAGGGGTGGAAACAGCCTTTTTTTTTCCCTCCAGCTCTCTACGTCCCCAGGCAGAAGTCTCTGTTTCTTAAAACACCAATTTAATTTCAAGATACACTTCTCAGTTAAGCCGAGTGGTAGGAGAATGTTTATTCTGACTTTTGCAGGTAAGTGATTCAGCCTGGAAGACACAGTGATGTGACAGTGTACAGGGTACTATTTGCCATGTGACCATGTTGGTGGTTTACAGTTTTTAACAGTTTAAAAAATGGTTTATGTTTTAAATGATTCAAATCAATCAATGAGTTGAGAGCTCCCAAAGCACTCAGAAAAACTCACTTGTTTAAAGGACGGATAGTTCATTTTAGAGGATTTTGGCTTCTATTTCAAGAAAGGAGAGACAACCAAGCAACGTAAGCCTATTTGATAGATTCTCCTAAAATTGTTAGGTAGGAATAGCAGGCTGGTAGAAGGAATTCTGTTAAAAGCACATGAGCTCTCATAAGCTAATTCATAGGTAAAGCTGACTAGTTTGTTAAGCTACAGAATGGAGACTGCTTTGTATTTATAACTTTTACTTTTTCTACCTCCAGAGTTTTAAAGGAGCATATTCTTGCAGTGAAAAATGATGTATGCCTGCAATGAGGTAAATCTGCTTTGATTAGCATACAGAAGTAAGCCAAAAACTCTTGTGAAGGGTAGAATTATAAATTTTCTAGAAGAAAATGTAGGAAAATATTTTGTCATCTAGGATTTAGAAGGGCTTTTTAAATACAATCTCCACCCAGCATGGATCATAATGCAGAAAAAAATTAATTTCATTTTACCAAAATTATGAATTTATTTTAAAAAAGTACCCTATAGTCAAACTTAATAGACAAATGGTAGTTGAGAAGTGGATACTTGTAAAGTCTAAAACTGACGGGACTCATCTTTGTATAAGAGGTTCTATAAATCAGCAACAAAGAACATCAGGGTACTAGTTGATCTGTTGCTGTGTAACAAATTCCCTCTAAATGTAGCGGCTTAAAACAATAATGAGCACTCATCTCTCAGTTTCTGTAGGTCAGGGATTTGGGGTGACTTAGCTGTGTGCTCCTGTGTCGTGGCATCGTGGTGTCGCAGTCGGCATACTGGCCAAGGTTGCAGAATCCTGGGAGGCTTGGCTGGAGCTGGAGGGTCCAAGTCTATGCACTTGCCACATGGCAAGTTGGTGCGGCTGGGGGCTGTTTCTCTTTGTGGATCTCTTGATGAGGCTCCTTGACTGTCTTTGAGACATGACAGTGGGCTTACTTCTCTAAGAGTAAGGCAGAAGCCAAGGTATCTTAGGACTTCACCTCAGAATTTATATACTAATTTTCTCACAGGTCAGTCCTGCCCCGTGTGGGAGGGAACTGCAGAAAAGTGTGAATACCAGGAGGCAAGGATCAGTGTGGGCCATCTTGTAGGCTCACTGCCGCAGCCCAGAGTCCTGATTTTTTAAAGAAGATGACATGAATAAGCCATTTTTAGAAGAAACACAAAAGGCTACCAAATGGGTTAAGATTCTTAGACACATTAGAGAGATTTTAGTTAAAACAAGATGCTGCTTTACACCTGTTTAGCTGGCAGACTTTTAGTTGGATAATAAGTATTGAAAGAGATGTGAAGACAGAAGAGCCCTGTGCACTGATGGGGCACAGACTCGTACAGCCATTACCACTCCCGGCCTACCTCAGATGCTAACCACCAGCAGGAAGCAGGTCCCCATGTTACCCACAACTTCTGTCCAGTTGGGCTGGAGATCAGAGGTTCCCATGACCTGCTTCCTCAAATTTGCAGGTCATAGAACTCAGGAACGCATGGTCACCAGTTTATTAAAGGATAAGATGAAGTATATGGACAAACAGCCAGAAGAAGAGATACATAAAGGTCTGGGGGCGTCAGGGCGGGGAGGGGGTGTCTGGAGCACAGGTGCTACTGTCCACATGGAGTTGGGGTGCATCGCCTTCCTGGTGTGGATGCATTCAGTAGCCCAGAAGTTGTCAGAGCCTCCCTATTTGGATTTTATGGAGGTTTCCTCACATAGTCATGATCAATTAACTTTGTAGCCCCTCTTCCCTCATGAGGATGAGGGATGGGACACAAAATTTAAAGCTTCTAGTCATGGCTCGATTTTTCTAATCACCAGCCCCTATCCAAGAGCCCACCCAGAGTTACCTCAGGAGAACAAGAGATACTCCTGCTGCTCTTATCACAGTAATTTACAAAAGGTTTTAGGAGCCTTGTGTCAGGAACCAGGGGCAGACCAGTTCATGTATTAAAATTTTGCTGGGGATATACTGG
Source organism: Macrotus californicus (assembly GCA_007922815.1). Taxonomy (NCBI): domain Eukaryota; kingdom Metazoa; phylum Chordata; class Mammalia; order Chiroptera; family Phyllostomidae; genus Macrotus; species Macrotus californicus. The sequence continues at coordinate 39,707 of VMDR010006470.1, read as the reverse complement.
AGGATGCATTTATTATTGGTTACAAGGTGCTTTAGAGTTACTAGAAATGAGACACACACAAAACAACATGGATATGTCTTGAACACACTTCTGAATCAAAGAGTCTCAGCCCTGGCTGGTGTGGCTCAGTGGATTGAGTGCCATCCTGTGAACCAGAGTTGCCGGTTCGATTCCCAGTCAGGGCACATGCCTGAGTTGCCGGCCAGGTCCCCAGTTGGGAGCATGTGAGAGGCAACCACACACTGATGTTTCTCTCCCTCTTTTCCTCCCTCCCTTCCCTTCTCTCTAAATATAAAAAATAAAATCTTTTTAAAAAAGTCTCAGTTATTTCCTTTGTCGTTTCCTCCATTTTCCATTTTTATTTGGTTATCTATTTGACATCACAAAAATAACATGTATAAATCAAAACCCCCAATTTATGACTGCAGCCACATAGCGACTGCCATAACCAAACTGCTAACAATAAAAACACCTTCCTCCAATCTTCCCCACCTCAGTTAATGTCACTGCTGCCCACCCAGTTGAGCCCCAGACCCCGGGAGCCATCTTTAATTCCTCTTTCTCTCCACCGCAGCCCCCCTAACACGTTCTCTCAGTAACAAGTCCTATCCTCCACGATACATCCTGATGCCTGGGATTCTGTGTACTAAGCCAGCAACTCAGCACCTGTGATTCTGCTGCAGGAGATTTCATCTATCACTCTTGGAGAAACACCAAGAAACTCTCTTGCTCTTGGTTGAGGAGTAAAATCTTTCTGATACATTTTCAAGGGGGGAAAATTAGAGGAAGAAACTTATTTGGGGCTTTTCAGGATAAAAATCCCTTTTGTGATACCATTCTTAATAGTGCATCGATGGGTCTCAAATGGCAGTACCTTTCCAGATTTATCTCCAGTACAGCCGATAGCATGAAAGTTTGCACTTAGGGAACAGAAAATAGCTACGAGCTGGCCCTAGAGCCAGTATGTAATTCCCAGGCCCCTTACTTAGGTGGTGTGATCTTGGTTGGTTTACTTGCCTCTGAACCTCCAGGTTCCTCACCTACAAAGTGAGGGTGGCATTTTCTCGCCCTAGAGTTGTTGGGAGGATTGCACAAAGAGCACTTAGCACAGAGCCTGACCTGCTGCTGCTGCTGCTGCTGCTGCTGCTGCTGCTGCGAGAACGGTGAGGACTGGTTTGTAGGACGCTACCACTTTGAACTAGCTTTGAGGCCGCAATGATCACACACATCCAGCAGAGGGCAGTGGAGCAGCACGAGATTTGAGTACCTCCGTACCCCGGAGATGTCAGTCACCAAAAGTTACATCTACTTTCTCCTGCTCTTTTATTTCGGTGGAAGAAGAGGACAGATGACACTGGTAAACCACCTTCATACAATGTTTGAAATTCTCATCCCTCCATGTGTTGAAGGACAGTGATGCCTCCCGTTTACCCAGTCAGTGTTTGCTCGTAATTATTCGCAGTTTCAGCCTTCTAACATCGTTTCTGTTCATGTTGACTTTCTTAAAACGAGAGGATGGACTAGGTTCTTTTATTGCTTTATTAATCAAACTGTAATGCATTTGCAGTGTACAACACGGTGGTTTCATAGCTGAACACATCGTGAAAGGATTCTTACAATGAAGTTCACATCTATCCTCACCTCACATTTTCAAAGCGACCCCCCCTTTTTTTAGTGAGAAGATTAAAGATCTCTTACCTAAACTTTTATTACTGCTTTTTCTGCATCTTGTAGGTTTTGTTATGTTGTGTTTTCTTTCTGTGTCTCAAGGTAATTTTTAAATTTTATTCTGATTTCTTCTGTGACCCAAAAGTTGTGTACGAGTGTGTCGTTCAATTCCCACGTGTTGGTGAATTTTCCACCTGTTATTGATCTAGTTTCCTTCCATGTGGTAGTAGAAGACACCTGGAATGGTTTCGATCTACTTAAATTTATTGACTTGTTTTGTGACCTAACGCGTGATCTCAGCGGGGGGGGTGGGGGGGGGGAGTGTTTCACGTGCACTTGAGAGGAATTTGTGTTCTGTTGTGAGGAGAGTCCTCCCCGCACATATATTCCCCAAATACATAACGACTGCCTGTCAGTAGGACGGCAGAGCAGGCAGAGCCAATGCTTGCCTTCCCCACAGAAAAACAACAAAAACAAGCAACCAAAAGAGCTCTGGGGAGCTCCAGGGCACGATGGTGCGGCTGCAGAAGCCTTGTGGGGCCAGAAACCGAGCACAGGGGCGCAGAGGGGGGCAGGGAGCACGCCTGTGTCAGCCCCTCACCCCGCAGTCTGCCGGGAGGGGTGGGTCTGACCTCACTCTTCTCTGTGTCTTGTAATGTGTTCGTCAGGTTTTGGTATCCTTGGCACACTGACCTCCTGAAACTAGTTGGAAAACTTCTTTGCTGTGTTCTGAAATGATTTATTTAAGATTGGCCTTATTTTTCTTTCCTTAAGTATAGATAGTATCTACTAGTGCAATCATCCAGGTCTGTAGCCTTCTTTCTAGACAGATTTTGATAACAGATATCATTTCTTTAACATATAGGCCCATTTGAATTTTTTGTTGCATTTTGTATGTGATATTTCTAAAGAATTTGTTCATCTAAGATGTCAAATTGGCTCGTATAAAGTTATTCATTGTATTTTCTTTATTATCTTTTGAATGTGTAGGAGATCTGTGGGGATAACTTCTTTTCCATTTTTTTATATTGGAAATTTATGTTTTTTCTAGCTAGAACTTAATCAATTTTGTTGGTCTTTTTAAAGAACTAACTTTTGGCTTTGCTAACTTTCCCTGGTGTTTGCTTGTTTTATTCCATGCATTTCTGCTTTTTTCTTCCTTCTACTTTGGGTTTGATTTGCTCTTCTTCTTTCGTTCTTGAGCTGTAAACTTAGGCCATTCATTTTTACCTCTCTTCTTTTCTCAAATAAGCATTTAAAATGATAAATTTCCCTCTAAGCACTGGTGTAGCTGCATCCACAAATTTTGATGTTCTATTTCATTATCATTCTATGCAAAGATAGTTTTTAATTTCCCTTTTTTTCTTTTTTGATGTATAAGCTCTTAAGAAGTCTGTGGGTTAATTTCTAACTTAGGGAGTATTCTAAACATTTTATTGACTTCTAATTCAATTGTAGTCAAAGTAGGGTGTATGATTTCAGTCACCTTAAGTTGAGGCTCGCTATGAAAGGAAGGTGTGTTCTGCAGCTGCAGATGAACTGTGCCATAAAGTCAGTGAGGTCCAAGTGGTGGGCAGTGTTTCTCAGGCCTGTGTTTGCTAACAGCCGCAAGTACCTAATTATGTCGTTCGCTTCACACTGTGGAGTACGTATGGGAAAGAGGGAAAACAGCACCTTTTGTCAGCGAGTTTGATATTTTAGAACTCTGATTTTATTCTAATTTTGTATAAATGTTTATATAGTTACTAATTATTGGAGCTAATGCCTGGGATACTTAGAGTTAATTACTCACACCTGCTAATAGAAATAACACAGTTTTGAGGGTAACGGTATTGTGCGTAAAGGTAAGGGGTTGCTGGTGACTTAGTGGGAGGAAAAGCCGTTCACAGCAGGAGGAATTTTTATCAGATTTATGGGAGTCCAGCACATGGTCTGACCTGCCGCTGCTCAGTGAGTCTGCTGTATTATGGCCGGTTTGCTGGGCATCCCTTATCTAGGGAAGAAAAACAATCCATCATCGCTGAGCCCCCCGTTATGTGCAAAGCATTGAGTGATGAACTTTACACAGGAAGGTTCATTTTTATTCCTTAAGAAACCTTTTTAGGGGGACAAAATTACCTCCACTTTTAAATTAAAATTGTTTTAATTTTTAAATTACAGTGGACATTTAATATTATATTAGTTTTAGATTTCAGCATAGTGGTGAGACAATTACATTACTTTGAAGTGATCCCCCTGATACAGCTAGACCCCTCCCGACACCAGCATCGTTATGACCACATTATGGACTACCTTCCCTGTGCTGTACTTCACACGCTGTGACTGTTTTGTAACTGCCATTTTGTACTTCCCAGTCTCTTCGCCTCAACACCCCATCCCGCAACCCCCTCCTGTTTTTCCAAACGAGGAAACTAAAAAATGGTAGTTGTCAGGGTCACAAAGTTAGAAAGCACGGCAGCGATGGTGCTTTGTGTTCATCCACATTTTGTTTGACGATTTCTCTTCCTGGACACAAAAAGTATGCTTCCCATCTCCCTGGCAGGGAAGTGAAGCCAGGTGATAGTTCTAATCAATGAGGTCTGAGATGAAGCAGTGAAAAGACCCTGCAGGGTCCTGAGTCGCTCTCCCTGCTCCTCCCGAGATGCTGAGACTGCAAACAGCAAAAGCCCGAGGGGCTGGGTCACAGCTGAAAGGCTGCTGCCCTGTAACGTCCTGGACTTCCAGCAGACACTTGCAAAGGAAGGAATAAACTTTCGTTAAACCACTGAGATTTGGGAGTTATTTGTTATTGTATTAAAGCCTGAATAATTCTGATTAAAACAGGGGGAACTGGAATTTAAATTCAGATCTGTTAAACGCTGAAAGCCATGCATTCTGCGTTCCCACTTCTGCTCCCCCACCACACTGGAGCTGGGGCAGGTGGGAAAGGAGTGTAGGGCCATCTTTCCTTAGCCACAGTGATGGGGCTGGACATGTCCATCAAAAACCCAGTGAGCATTTCAGGCTCTTTATCTGCACTGGGTACTTTTAATTAATCACCAACCACACATCAACTCTACACTGAAAAACATCCATGCTTGCATAGGTGTTTGTTGTTAATGTAGGTCACCTGCTCCTGAGTAGATATTTCTGTTAATTGCTATTACCTGACTGCCCCCCAACACAACCCTGGTTTGCAAAATTTTGAGTGTAAGGGCATTGTGCATTTTTAGCAGCCCAGAAACTATAGAGATATGGTTAACGTATGGTAGCCAGTAGCCGCACGGGACTATTTAAATATAAACAAATTAAAGTTAAACAAATTAAAATTCAGTTCCTGAGTAAATTTCAAAGGTTAATAGTCTGCGTTAGGGTAGCAGCTACCGTATGGGCTGATGCATATTGTGGGTGTTCCCAGCATCTCAGAAAGTCCCATTGGCGGGTGCTGCTCTGGAGCTCTCATCCGTTTTCACAGAGCCTGTGGCCACGGCACCGTTAAAATCCACCCAAGCAGTGTGGGTGCTCGCCTCACAGTCTGAGAAAAAGCCCCGTCCCTGAGCGGTGGGCTATGGCTGTTAAAGGCGATCCTGGTGGGCCTGAGGTATGAAATATAAGGGCCCGAAGTATAATCCACCGATCCCTTAGAAGTTAGTGACTTTCTAGTCGGGGAGGGGGGGGGGACCCTCCGTCACTGTTTTCTGAGGTGTGCACAAGAGAAGTCAGGTGAGAGCATTGTACTCTTCTGCTTGTGTTGCCCAAACAACACAGACTGGGTGACTTAAATAACAGAAATTTAGTTCCTCAGAGTCCACGATGGAGATGCTGGCAAAGTCTGTTTCTGGTGACAACTCTCTCCTGGGCTTGCAGACGGCTGCCCCCTCGCTTTGTCCTCGAATGGCCTTCCCTCTGTGGTGTGCAAGGGGAGCAAGAGGGAGAAACCTCCTCCTTTTCCTGGAAGGACAGCAGCCCTTTTGGATTGAAGCCTCAGCCCGATGACTTCACTTAACCTTTATGAGCTCCTAATAGGTCCTATCTCCAAGTGCAATCACATTGTGGGTAGGCCTTTAACGTATGAATTTGTGGGGGGCAGGGGTTGTGCACAATTCAGTGCACACAGGTATTTTCTAGAGATATACGGTAGGAAATGTCAGGAAACAGGTAATTTCTTCACAGAACAAGTGCTAGGAGGACATTGACTAAAGAAAAAGAACTTAGCGTCAGACTGGGGTGCAGAAGGCTTTGAAAGAAAGGTCCTTTTCATTCATCCGTTTATTTGAGAAAGGGATCTTGGGCATTGGCTGCATGGCTCTCTTATGTTGGCGCTGGCATTATGTTCAGCGTAGGGCAACAGGATATGCATGATAAATGCCATCAATCACCTAAAACCGGGCACACAAGTCTGCATAAGATGTGGGTAGCTTGGATTTAAGAGCTGGTGAGTCATGGATCCTGTTATGTAAGCTGAGTCTGTGGCTCAGAGTTAATGTTTTGTTTTAGATTTCCTGTGGTTTTTATGTGCTGTGATTACAGATAATTAGAGATTAACTCAGAATCGTTTTGTAGAAAAATCTGGCTTCCTGAAGGCCTGCCTTTTTTCCCCTTACTAGCCTTAGAACATAGCAACACACCTCAAAATGTTAGAAATGGCAAAAAGAAGAAAACTATTAGAAGAAGAAAACAGTTTTAGCTTAGGCAAGGCAGTGAGGACGGGCCCTTTCAGAGGCAACCGATATTTAAGCACCACATAATCTGCAGTTTTAGGGCCAATCTAATTCCCTTACTTTACAAACAAGAGAATGGGAGCCCAAGACGTTAAAAGGCGGTGAATATTGAAGACAGAGCCAGGAACAGTATCTGTTTTGGTATCTGTTCCTCTTCATGCTCCTCCAGGGGTGTTGGTGTTTATTTTGCATTGAACACAATGTAGGTACAGAAATTGAAAGTAAGCTTGCAGAAAATTTCACGGCAATTTGACATTGCCGCAGCATCTGAGCAATTGATCCGATTTCCAGTAATTCACTTTCACAGACATTACAAAAGTATCGCTCCGAAGGGAAGGGAAGGGAAGAAGAAGCCTGTGTTTTGCCATGCTCAGGCTGCTGTCAAGTGAGCCTCTCGAAGCGTGCCTGGCAGAGCTGGCTTTGTTGATTTGATCCGTAAGGGTGAGGCAGCCCGAGCACTGGGACCTGCTCTCTGTAAATACTTTAGGAAAAAATAACACCTCCAGTTAAAGTCTGGGAAGGCTACAGAGTCTGTATTAGTCGGTGTGGACCTCTACATTGCCTCGGTGTCTCTTTTATCCAGAGAGACCCATGGTGTTCAGACACACAGGGATCACAGCAGTTAGGTTGCCCTGTCTTTGCTTATTTGCTTTATCCCCACGCTTCACACGTGATAGTCTTAGAATGGCAATATTTTTTGTTTCAGGAAAAATTTTTAATGAGATGTTTTAGTATTTTTTTTTGCTTTGATTTCCTTAATCGGGGATTTATAGTAACCATATATATCCAATTTTCTGTGCCTTTTTCCCTCAAATTCTTTCTGCCTATTTATTTCTTTTGAATTTAAAAACTTGTTTCATTTTCAACATTTTTATTTATTTATTTACTTTTAGAGAGAGAGGAAGGGAAGGAGAAAGAAAGGGAGAGAAACATCAGTGTGTGGTTGTCTCTCACGCGCCCCCTACTGGGGACCTGGCCCGCAACCCAGGCATGTGCCCTGACTGGGAATCGAACCGGTGACCCTTTGGTTAGCAGGCCGGGGCTCAGTCCACTGAGCCACAGCAGCCAGGGCTCACCTTCCATGTTCCATGTTGTTAAGGCCTTCACAATCTGTTGTGTTGTCTCGCCCTCGTGTTCCTTCTTGTTTGGTCTTTGCTTCTGAAATAAGTTTCTTTATTTTATTTCTAGTTCTTTTCCAATTGTCACCTCATTTCGTGTTTCTGATCTAAATTATGCTGTTCTTTCAGGTCTTGTGTTACTGAATCTTTTGGCTCTTCTTGTATCTGTTCTGTGAACATGTCTTTCTGGTATGCTTTCACTGTTTGTAGGGAAGTTACTCTGTTCATTGTTCTCTTACAGTGAACTTTGTATGGGATTGGACCTTCACACCTTCCTGTTTCTTAAGTAGTGTTTCCAAATTTTTAGAAGGTGGAATGATTCTGGGTAGATTTTCTAACTTTAAAGAGCTCTATTTTCTGGGGGATTTTTCATAGAGTTCAAAAGTATTGTGGTTTGCTTCTTGAACTTTGTTTCTCTCCTTTACCTTCATATAAAATGTTCTTCTCTTCATCTAGACTGTCCCTGTCCTACTCTACTACTCAGAGTAGGTCCCTGGCTCTGGAGGAAGTCACAATGGCTCAGATTTGAAAATTCGTGGGGACTAGGCTTCTCCAGCCCTCTTACAGTGGGCTTCTGGGATTGCCTGTGTAGGAGCGGGCACAGCCCTCCCTCCAGTTTCTGCTGCTGCTTTCCACTAGGCCCTCTGCATGCATGCTCCAGTGAGCTCCCTTGGCTAGTTGGGGTCTGTATTCTTAGGTCTGTCAGATGCCCTGTTGCATCCCTCTGCTGCCTCCTGCACTGAGCTGATACGGTGCAGCCTTTTGGCTGTTGTAGCTTGTCTTCATCTCTGGTCTGTGGGGCAGTTTGTTACCAGGGGTTTTTTTATTTGGGTTTTTGTTCTTCTGTAAATATTTGGCTATGTAGTTGCTCTGTTTTGATATGGACATTTAGAAAGATTCAAAAATCATGCTGCTGCTACCCCAGTTACCCCAAACAAACAATGACCTCTTGAATCATGTTAAGAACATAAAATTTTCTAAAATTTATTGTTTCTCTTCATACATCTCTTTCAAAGAGAGGAGGTTCCTTTGATTCTTTGGAGTTGTTTTCTCTTTTTTAAATAGTGTTTTGTAAGGTAAATGGAGTCAGTCAGTCTCCCTCACCCAGATGTCTAGGCAACCAAGATAAGCAGTGTCCCCACAGCCTTGAGACTGGGCCCGATGAACCGTATTCCCATAGCCTTGAGTGGGCCCGCAGGAGGAGAGTCTCACCGTGTTACACAGTATTTTGGCACCATGCTGTGCGTTTAGTATACAAGGGAGTTGGAACTCCCTGCCTGCACAACGCCCAGTGTGGCACGCAGCTTGTGGCGAGCATGGAACACCCACCCATGAATAAAGGCATGTCTGGCATTCCCACGGCTCTTCTCATTTTTTTCTGTCTGACCGAATCCTGAGTGTACGTGCCTGGGCTTGACAGGCCGTAACACATGCTCAAAATGTGGTGGCTTGTTTTTTCAACTCTGTCCCTCCTCCACCTTCCTTTGAAGCTTTCCTTACATGTGTGCCATATCTTTACATAGATATCCTCTCATTTTTATCCTCCCTCCCTCCCTTTTGTCCTTCCTCTCTTAAACCAAAACAAAGATGAATAAATGGGTTATCTGTGCTTTCAGTGACTGACTTCCAGCCAAGAGGAATCACAGCAGATGGCGTTCAGGCCCCAGATGTATCCGTCACCCTCACACTTCGGTGCACACTGCCCACTTCCAGTTGCTGGCCCTTCCCGGCTTTGCTTACAAGCTTTCAAGCTTTCCTTAGCCACCAGTGTCTATTTGCTCTACCTGAGCAGCAGGCAGGAGGTGCTACTGCCCCTCTTGGGAGTAATGCTTAACTAGTGACTGATGACTTATATGACAGACAGAAAATCAGCACACTCAAAGATGCCCACATCCTAATCCCCCAAATTTACGAACATGTTACCTGATGTGGCAAAAGTAATTCTGCAGATGTGACTAAGTTAATGATCTTGAAAGGGAAGACTATCCTGGATTGTGCAGGTGGGTCCAATCTGCCACAGAGTCCTTACCAATAGAAGAAGGAAGTCACAGTCAGAGAGAAATTTGAATATACTGTGCTGCTGGATTTGGAGACAGAGGAAGGGGACACCAGCCAAGCAACGCAGGCGGCCTCCAGCAGCTGAAAAAGGAAGGAAATGAATGCTCCCCTAGAGCGTCCCGATGCAGCCATGCCACCTTGATCTTAGCTCCGTCTGGCTCAGTATGCACTTCTGACCTCCAGAACTGTAAGATGACTATTATTTTAAGTCACCATACTTTTGGAAATTTGTCATAGAAGCAGTAGGAAACATAAAATGGCTAAGTGCCCCAAGCTTCCTCAGGGCTTCGGTGGAACAACTCTCAGAGTTCCCAAAGGCGGGCATTAAGTGCCTTAGACACAGTGTAATTTGCTAGAAAACAAACCATGTGTTAGCTCCCTTCCCTTTTCTAACTTCTTTACCCCCTACTGCGTTGGGACCACTTGCACATAAATCACTTGCACTTAAGTCTTTGAATCAGGATTTGCTTCAAGGGGAAGCCAATCTAAAACAGAACTTGAGATGGCCTTGGAAGGAGATGGATGTAAGTACTTGTTCTAATTCTTCAAGTTTGGATTGAAGGACCAGAGAGACTTATAATTTTTATAAATTTTATTTCAGTTCAAAGATGCAGTGGTGCCAGGGTCTTGAGAAGCAAGTGGGAACCTGATACTCAGATTGGTCACAAAACGTTCTCCCTGTCTTGGCTGCAGAGCCCTTTGGGGGTATGTTTCTTGTATGACTCTTCAATACTTAGAATAAGACTGCACTGTGGGCTTCCTGGAGTAATTCATAGGGCCTCTGTGGCCACCAGGGATATGAATCCCAGGATGAGATTTGAGCAGATGCTACAGATCAGCTGACTCTATACCAGGTTTCTCGATGTTGGCACCATTGACATTTTGGGCCGAATATGTTTTCTGTTGTGAGATCTGTGCTGTACATTGTAGGCTATTTAGCAGCATCCCACGACATTACCCACTAGACGCTATTATCACCCCCACCCCAGCTGTGACAACCAAAAATATCTCCAGACGTTGTCAAATATCTCTAAGGGACAAAACACCCTTCGATAAGAGCCACTCCTCTATGTAACTCCAACTGCTTTTTTATCCTGCCTTCTGGTGCATTGGAGGGAGGCAAGCCAAAGACCGCATTCCCCAGACGCCCTTGCACCTAAGACTCTGCGTGTGAGACGTGGGGCATGGAAGCAAACATCATGGGGCAGCAGCCACACGGCCGCTCTGACAAGCGCTAGTTCCAGAACAGTCCTGGTGAAAGTCTGTTCTCGGCCTTCACTGGTACCAGTGCAGCAGCAGCGATGTGATTTTGTTAGAGCAGCCCCACTGAATAACAAGATATTTCTCTTGGCTGTATTTTTTCTCACTATGTAGCACCTACACTGGTTTCCTGGCATTTCAAGAAATTTGAAATGAATCCTTCCCTGATCAAACTAGCTATAGACAATTCTGTTATCTGAAATAGAGTCATTTTTAACCAGGACTGTATACAGAGAGCATCACAACCTAAATTATGGCTTTGTCTTCATGAAGAAAATAGGGAAAAAGATAATAAGGATTTAGATTTTGTAGACTGGAAAGCTCATGAACCCAGTTATATAATGTCAAATGGTCCTTGTATGGTGGAACCCCCATGCTGGGTAAGTCTGTAACCTCAACCAAAATGCTAGGAATAATTCAAAATGTTAGTGTGCACGCGCATGTGTGTGCGTGCTGATTCTCACTGCTTTCAGCAAAGTCCTGCAAGAAATAGATCGACTCAGACTAGAGGCAGAAGAAAATAGCACTTGGCTGAGAGAGGCCATGGATAATCTGAGCAGACTGAGCCCAAAGTAATTTGGAACCTTGCAGAGTTTTTAAAAAGTCAACTTTGGTATTCACTCAAATGAGTTAAAAACATATGTCCTCACAAAAACCTGCACATAGACATTTAATAGCAGCTTTATTCACGATTGCCGAAACCTGGGAAGTAGCCAAGCTGTCCTTCAGTAGGTAAGTGGATGAATACATCTTAAATGCATGGCATACTGAGAGAAAGAAGCCAATCTGCACATGCAATATGCTGTACGGTTCCAGCTGTGTGACATTCTGGCCACAGTGCTCGCCAGGGGTTGGAGGAGAGGGCGGGAAGGGTGGAAGTGGAGCACCGTGATGTTTAGGGCGGTGGAACTGCTCTGAATGACACCATAATGGTGAATAAATGTCATCATGCATTTTTCAAAACCCAGAGAAGCTACAACACCAAGAATGAAACCTAGTGAAAACCTTAGACTTTAGGTGGTAAGGATGGGTCAGTGCTGGTTCATGCACTGGAACAAAAGTACGACTGGTGCAGGATTTTGATGATGGGCGGGGCTGCACTTGCATAGGGAAAGGGAATAAATACAGGGGAACTCTGTACGTCCTGCTCAATTTTGTTGTGAACCCCAAAACAACTCTAAAAAATAAAGTCTATTTGGAAAAACCAGCTGCTTTCTTATCTCAATAGTGATGACTCTAAAACTGTCACCTTAGAAGAAGTTTTTAAAAAATTTACATTGAATTTATGGGAGTGACATTGGTTAATAAAATTATATAGGTTTCAGGTGTACAATGAATTCTATAATACATCTTCTCTATATTGTGTTGTATCTTCACCACTCAAAGTCAAGCCTCCTTTGGTCTCCATTTATCCCTCCTCTACCTCTCCCCACCCCCTTTCCTTCCAGTAATCGCCATGAACATGTGCCCTGCTATGTTCATTGCAGTGTTGTTTACAATCGCCAAGATTTGGAAGCAGCCTAAGTGCCCATCAGTAAAGGAGTGGATAAAAAAGCTGTGGTACATTTTTACACAATGGAATACTGCTCGGCAGTAAAAAAGAAGGAAATCTTACTTTCTGCAATAGAATTGATGAAGCTGGAGAACATTATGCTAAGTAAAATAAGCCAGTCAGAGAAAGACAAATACCATATGATTTCACTCATATGTGGAATCTAAGGAACAAAATAAACAAACAAGATAGAAACACTCATAGATACAGAGAACAGACTGACAGCTGTTGGGAGGGGGATTGGAGGATTGGGTGAAAAGGGTGAAGGGATTAAGAAAAAAAAAAAAAACCGAAAAACAAAACCCTGATAGACAACAGTGTGGTGATGACCAGAAGGAGACAAGTTTCTGATCTCAAGATTTATTTCAGAAGAATTCCCTAAGAGTTCTTTGCCTAATGATCAGCGCTAGCTCATTGATAAAGACCAAATTAAGAATTATCTTCCTATCCAATCCTCTTTTAAATAGTCTCAGGATAGCTGGAGGATAGGCAGAACGTAGTGGCCAGTGATAAAGTCTTCTGGCTTAAAAAAATCCATGGTTATACAAGTTTCTTAACTATCGTTATTTGTGTATGAAACTTACTAAAAATAATAGAAATACATCTTACTAGATTTTCAAGGGAACCTCAAGACTAGCTTAAAATAGCCTGCAACTGTTAAACCCCAAACACTGTAGCTGGACTCCAACTTGCACAAGCAGAAAGTAGGATGATAAAGCTGTGCATCCCCCAAAGTCATCCTCTTCGATTCCCACATCAGCTCTGGCCATAAAGGAAAAATGACCAGGGTAGTGGAGGCTATGATGCACTGTCCAGATTCCCTTAAGGACTGAAGAACTTATTTCTCCAGCTCCTGAGAGTGTTCCTGGCTGTTAGTCTTGCCTAGGAATTTGCTAAAGAAAAGTACCTCACCTTTCTTGTGGAGAGAGCCTGCATTCGGTGGCTGGTCAATGTGAGTACGTAAAGTCCCAGGCTTCTTAACCAAACCAGAAACCACTGTATGAGGTCACACAGTTTTAGACCTCCCTGGGGTTGGCTGAAGCTTTGGCTGAGATTCCATCACAGTCTAATGACTCCCTCTGCTTTATCCTGCTCTCTTCTCTGCTCTTACACTTGATGTCTGTCTGGACCACTCTAATAACTCCCATGCATGCTATTTTCTGCCTCAGCATCTGCTTCCCAGGGAACTTAATTTTAAGTGAGGAAAAAATACAGAGGGCAAAGGCTAGGGTAGTTGGATGCACTAAGGGACTTGTCCACTGTCATAGCACACTCTTGCCATTGACCGGTCACCTCAATATTTTCTTTCTATCCTCTTCTGAATAGAAGTGTGTGTGTGTGTGTGTATCTTTTTCCTGAAAACTGACATCATACCAACGTTTTTTGCCCTTGACTTACAGTGAGTTCTGTGTAATAGGGAGCACTGATGCTCCACCTAGAAAGGGTATACATCAACTCATGTTATCTTAGTCAATATGGACCAAATGGCATCCAGTTAGAATTGAGCACTGTTATATTTGAACTATGACTATGTATTATTTTTTCATTGCGGGGGGGGGGGGTCGCCAGTAATTCTAAAAGTGGGACTTATTTAAGTTGTGCTTTATTATAGCAAGTAACACTTTATTCAATAATCAAACCCTGCCTATGAAATTTGTGAAAGCACTGTCACGGAAATTTGGGGAGCATATAACTTGCTTTTTAGTTTAGAGACCATGGAGCCATGAGAAGCTACTTACAAACTGGTGGAAAAGATTCGTGTCCTTCAAATATCCTGACTTTGGATAAGCTAGCAAGGTGAGGTATTATCGTTATCACCTTTGGAGAGGGGAGCATGTTCCTCACGAATATTTAGGTGGCCAAGTGTTGGATGTGCTAGAGGCATCTTTGGTCCTTCTCTCTTAATAATAGAACCTAGAAATTTAGATGGGTGTTTGTCTGCCTGGATAGAAGATTTTATTTCCAAGCCTTTCTTGTAGGAAGGTGTGGTCATATGATTGAGTCATGGTTGATATGCTGTAAGTGCATGTTTGGTACTGGATTTCCAAAAAGTTTCCCTAAAGGGTCTCACTCATGCTCCAGGCCTATCCCTTTTGCCCTCTGCCTCTCTGAGAGCCTGCAACTCAGATATTGTGACTGGAGCTGAGATCAGCCACCTTATACTTCGGATCCGGAGGAGGGATGTCGGTTAAGATTGTGAAGCAAAAATACAGAAGGAGACTGGGTTGCTTGTGAATGAGGAGTCACAATATTCTCCCTGCCCTGTCTACATCTAAACCTCTTTTGAATGTGAAGGAAACAATGGTAAATTTTATTTAATCCATCACTATTTGGGATTTTTGCACTGTATACAGCTGAACTTAATCCAAACTGATATAGAATTCAAGCGATGTAATCCTAAAAAACCCCCTTGGCCTGCCGTCATGGCTGCAAAGGCAGGTTGGGGTTGGCTGCTGGTGTGCTCATAGTTATCAGGCACACCAAGCTTCACAGGAGATTAACGAGGCCTGAGAACTTCATAGTGACTTATGGTCCAGCCTTATCTGCACTATTTCTAAGTGAAGTTCCATGAAAGTTCTACAGCGATGCAAGTTTCCTCTTGCATTAGTATAGCATATTTACTGGACATTAAACATTTTGACACTTCCTGGGAATTTGTGTGATGGAGAGCAAAATAACACCACTCATTACTTTTCTACTACCACTGCAAGAAATTCCCAGTCTCAGTGGCTTTCAACAACACAAATGTATTCTCATACAGTTCTAAAGATCAGAAATCAGAATTTTACAAGGCTGAGGTCAAGATGTCGGCAGAGCTGGTCCCTTCTAGTGGCTCCTGGGTGAGAGTCTGCTCCTCCTCTCTAGCGGCTTCTACAGGTTGGCGGCATTCTTGACTTGTGGCCACATCACTTCCGTGGCTGCTTCTGTTGTCACATTGCTTTCTCTAACTCCTTCTGTCCCTCCCACAAGGATCGTTGTATTACATCGGTCCCCACTGCCCACCCCCCACAAGATAATCCAGGATAGTCTCTCCATTTCAAGATCCTTAATTTAACCAAATCTTCAAAGTATCATTTACCATATAAGGCAGCAGGGCTGGCAGGATTTGGAATGTAAACACATTTAGGAGACTTCACTCACCTAAACATCCTGATTAGAAATTATCCAGAGAGGTTTTTTTTTTTCTAATTTAAAAATAACAGAATTGGTTAGATATGGTTATTTTAAACGAGGCAACTTCTGTAAATTAAAAACTACTATCGAAACGTTGAAAGGTAACCCCCCCCACACACACTATTTCCTGAAAATATAACAGGCATGACGACAAGAATTTAATATATTCAAATATACGATATTAAATTTTTTTAAAGTAGAAAAAACCACTAAGACTCTAATTTCTTGATAAGCAATTAGTTGTGCAGGAATAACAATCCACGGATGATTAGCATCCTAAAATCTATTCATCTGTATTAAGCATAAAAAAATCCAGCACAAATTGAATGTTTTACTTTTTCGATTATGATGATCATGAGATGTTACTAGTGCCAAGGGTGCAGTTAACCATGTCTGGATACTCTCATAACTCACCTCTAGCAAAATACATTGGCCAATTCAGAAAAATGTTCATATTTTCAACCCAGTAATTCCACTTTTGGAAAATCATCCAACATGCAGAAGAGCAAAACTTTTCATCTTTATATGAAAAATTGGAAAAACCTAGAAGTCCTACAATAGGAAAATGACTAAATAAATAGCGCTATAATTATAAGGTGGAATATATTATTCAGCTATTTAAATATATGTCACTGGAGAGTGTTCTTTCTAAGTGACTTGGAGAAATGCCTGCAAGGGCAGGGAGAGCAATTGTACAGGTAGCTGAGCAGACAGCTAAAAATGCGTGCAAAGGTCAGAAGAACATGCCTTTCCTAGGCCTGGGCTTTCTGAGTTTCCTCTCAAACCATTAGGTTTGGCAATTTAGATATATAATTATCCGGGTTATTAACACTGACTCCAGTCAGCGTTAAGGGATAAATAGGATCAAAATTCAGTCAGTTACCATGGGCATGGCTCTATCAGATACTGAAATGTGAAATACTGAATTTCTGAACTAATCGGTGAAGGGCAGCTGGTTGCTTCCCTGAGCCCTCAGGTACTCCCTGCTTCCCTGGCCTCTTGGGCCCCTTCCTTGGTCCCCTCACTTTGGATCTTCTCATTGTCGGTCACTGAAATGGTGCATCTGGGGCCTCCAGGGAGCTGCTCCAGCTCTGGGGCAAGCGTGTCACCTGACAGGTCCTACACTGGTACATGCGTCTACACCCAGCTATCCATCTATTTCCATCTCAGGGCACACTTCTTCCGAATTCTGTCTTTGACCTTCCTCCAAAACATAGCTAACTCCGTTTAGTTTCGCTGGGAATGTATTATTTACTTCATCTTACCGATTTTTTCTCATACAGTCATGCGAATAAGGAGAGGCTTCAGCTGCTGAGGCAAATGTGAGTGGAGTAGAGGGCGTGCAGCTCTGAAAATGTCTTTCCCTTTATTTGATCTGATTCCCCTTATATTCTTGGCAACTTTCACTTTTACAGTGAAAAATATAAATTTTGCATGTTTCTGCCAGTTTTATAATGCCATTTTTTAACCATTTTTCCCATTGATTTGGCTGGTTTTCATATTTTTCTCCCAAATTGACTGATGTATACCTGCTATTTCTTTTTTTTTTTTAATATTTTATTTATTTATTTTTTAGAAAGAGGGTAAGGGAGAGAAAGAGAGGGAGAGAAACATCAGTGTGTGGTTGCCTCTCGCACATCCCCCCACTGGGGACTTAGCCCGCAACCCAGGCATGTGCCCTGACTGGGAATTGAACCAGCAACCCTTTGGTTCGCAGGCCCACGCTCAATCCACTGAGCTATGCCAGCCAGGGCTATCCCTGCTATTTCTACCAATGAGCTTTTGTGCCTTCCTACCTTCTAAAAATAGATTCTTCGATGAGACAATATTATCCACTGAACAAGGATAAAGGGAAAGCAAAATAAAAGTTGTACACTCAACTTGTCATAACTATGCAAAATTAATGTGTTAGACTAGGCTCTCCAAAAAACAAACTCCAAAATAGGATAAAATACGCAAGGATTAGATTAGAGAAAATGCCTGTGAGGAAAAAAATGGCATATTTCTTGTACATTAGCTTAAAATATGTAGGAGAGCTGGAAGAACTACCAAACCACAAGACAAGCTGGGTGTCGAGTGGCGAGAGCAGGAAGTGATTTGGGCAGCAGCGTCCTAGGCGGCTGCTGTATCCCAAGGAAGGCTTAGCAAGACTGCAGGGGAGTCCTGAAGCTACAGTGGTCACTGGAGGAGTCCTGGGTCTCCCAGAAAATGACCTGCCTGGGGTTTCTGTTGTGCTCAGTCACTGGGTGGGAAGCGTGGCCTCATGGGATGATGAATTTCAGAATGCAGGACTTGGGGATCTTGGTCAATTACACCCTTTATAGTAAGAGGTCTCTAAGGTATGTCACCCTTTGTTTTTCATGTAACCCTCCTCCCCCGGTCGCTCCTGGAAGAATAAGCTGATGGTTTCACACCCTAACCTTTTGCTGAGGTCTCAAGCTGCATCAAAGCATGTATACATCCACAAAAGTAAAAGATAAAACAATTTGCAAAGCAGCGATGCGTCTGTAAGTTGGTCTCATAAGAAGAGCATTGAGATAAACATATACAATGGTACAAAAATATAAGCGCATAAAAAATACTACACACAGGTGTATAGGATATAAAAGAAGCCAGTTCTCTTTTTGTTCACGCTTCAAAGATACAAATAAACAAGACATAGGAAGTCTGTACTTTTCTGTCTGAGTGGGAGGGGAGAAAGGAAAATGCATTTATCAGGAAACTAGTTTTGTGCCAGGCACTTTGGTAGGTGGTTCCATGTATGTTAACTTAAAATATATTGTACTACTTCTGTCTCTTCCGGTAGGTGTTATTTCTGCTTTACAAATGAGGTAATGGGATTCAAAGAGGTCATATATTAAAAGTTATGAATAAGAAAATAAAATGTTTGTCTCTGGCTGGTGTGGCTCACTGGACTGAGTGCCGACCTCTGAACCAAAGGGTTGCTGGTTAGATACCTGGTCGGGGTCACATGCCTGGGTTGTGGGCCAGGTCCCCCAGTAGGGGGTGCATGAGAGGCAACCACACACTCATGTTTCTCCCCCTCTCTCCCTTCCTTCCCCTCTCTAAAAATAAATAAATAAATCTTTAAAAAAATAAAATATCTGGAGCTTGCAAGTATTCACAGTGGTCTTTGGTGGGCTTCCACAGCCACCACGTAATCTTTTCCATTCTTTTGAGTTAAATAAAAACTCTGATAAATTAATGTTTGATTTTTGACTGAAATCCATAGGTAAAAATAAATCCACTTTATCACCGGGGAAAAAAATGTAAGGACCTTGTCTAAGTTTGCACATCTAGTAAATGATAGAACCAGCATACATTTCAAGTCTGCCAACAGGAAAATAAGGGGAGAAGGGCGTTCTTGGGGCTTCTCTGTACATACATTTTTTATTGCAAGTGATTGTTTTCCCCAAAGCGACTTCAGTCTTCTAACTTTTGCAGCTGAGGGTATTTTATACCATCTGTTTTGGATCAACTCTCTGCACTCTGTAGTATGAGACCAATCCTCTCACCAAAGGGACACCTTTAGGGGTCAAGGGGAGGATCTCAGTATCGAATCAGCATCCTTGCCTGACCCAGGTGTGGTGCCAATGACTGTGATCCTTTTCTGTATTCCAGGTCCAGTAAGTGGTCCCTGCCTTGATTAGTTGTTAACTCCTCCAGGCTTGCTCTGACTGTGTGACTATTTTGACCCCTTCCAGTCTTTCGGAGGGTTAGATGGAGCTCTTTCCCTGAGGATCAGTTCCAATGGCTGGGTCCTTTTTCAGACTTCTTGTCTTTGGGCCTCTCATTCCTTCTGCTCTTTACTTCTCAGGACTCCCTGCCTGGCTGATTCATCCTTGTGAGATCTTGTGGAATTCAGATCATCTATAATCTGCTACATTTCTCTGCTAATCAAAGCTTTGTTATGACACTTACTTCAGAGCCTCTATGCGACAATGACTCTCATTAGCAAATAAACACTTCAACTTGTTCTACTATCGTTATTTTTTGGCTTGTGAATATAGGGCTTCCTAGTGTCCATCTTGTCCAAATGCAAGCCCATCTTTTATTCAGGAATAATTATAGATGCAATTTACTAATCACTTTGCATACCACAGTTAACCAACGTAACAGATAGATACTATTACTGTCTGTGTCCAGGAAAATTGAGATGGGGAGAATAGGAAACTGAGATATGGAGCAGATTTGGTGCTCTAAAAGCAAACACTGAGATAGATTAGGGATCAACACCTGCGAAAGCAAGGGGGTAGAAGCAAGATTGGGCAGAGAAAGAGATCAAGCTGTGATGTAGGCCTACTATTAACCTTGGCTCACTCAACCGGGAGCTCTGGGTCAAGCATTACCCATCAGCAACCCATGTGAGGCTGCGATGGCCAGCTCTTTACACCCTTTCTTCACTCTGTTACTAGAGGCAGGCTCTCAGGGGAAAGCATGACCTTGGACAAGGTGAGTCTCAATTGAGTAGAACCTGAAGAAGTTTACACCTGGAAGCTGTCTGCTAACTACATTCCCCACAGTTAAGAGCAAATCTGTCCTTGAAGAGGGATCTGAGAGGTGCTTTTCTGTGTTTACTGAGACTTCACCAATCTAGGAAATCTATAAGAATCTATAGCTAGTAAGTGACAAAGATATGATACCAAGTCTTTTATGACCCAGAAGTCCATGCACCTCATCAATTCATAATTAGTTTCTAAATATCCATTTCGACCAACTGAATCAGGACCACCTTAGGAGATTTCTTTAAAATAGGGATATTTGGCCTCAATCCTGTAAGATTCACATTCAATGGATGTAGGTGAGACATAGGAATCATACCCAGTTTGTGTAAGTGTCCAGGCTCATTCTGAAATACAGAAACCATTGACACCGAACAATGGGAAAGGTTTTAAATGCTGGATTCCATTTATGGTAAAAGCTGTACCATGTTTCGGGGGTGTTAAAAATTCAGAACCAAGATTCATCCCTGTGGGCTGATGTCTAATGTCAGTGGCAAGACCTCTCCAGGTCTGGGCTTCTTGTTTTGCGATTGCTGTTTTTCTGATGGCCCCGGGGTAAAAATACTGGAGGAAGTGCAGCTGTTACTATTCAAGAAAGCAAGTGAATCTGTAAGTGAATTGAAGAATTTGCCCTCTATTTAGCTCCTCAAGTGTCTGCAAAATGAATTTGAAGATGCCAAATTATGCTTTGCCTTTTGTCTTTCACCACAAAATTAGAGATAAGTTTATGTTTCAAATTGTTTATAATATACAATGCAATCACTTTTATGGAGGTAGTATATTTTTTAAATTTGCGCTTTTAGGTAAACGTATAATTTTCTGCTCAAACAGTACATTATTATAATGAGCCAAGGGTTAAGATAGAAGCTTTATTACTAGACAAGATGTAAATATAGAGCAAAGCTGACTTGTCCCCGAGCTAACAAACTTCTGAGACAGACTTCTTTCAGTTCTTCTTTACTAAAATGAGGACAAGAAGTCAGGTCCTGAGGGAGGGTCTGTCTCCCGTGGGGCTTTCCGGCCCCCAGCTCTGGAAGGATAAAGGGCCAGGCATGCTGATAAAAGTAACAAAACAGATACCTTTTTTAAAGAATGCATTAGTTGTTGCACAAAGTTTTCTTTTCCAAATTTTACCTAACTAGCATAGACGTTTTTATATGAGAAAACCTTTGAAATAGTGAATCATAAAGGTTGTGTGCTGAGATACACAAAGTTTATACGACTTCTCTCTGCTTTGTGACAGTATCCTGAGATTTTTGGCTTATGGCTTGTGGCTTTTGACCTCTGAGACCGTTTAAAAGGGACCATGAGCCTTGCCTCAGTTGCCATAGGCAGTTTGCACTTCACCTTGAGCACAGAAGGAGAGTTTCATGCTTCATGAATATTTTGCAGGATGTTTACTGAGTAATGGAAGTTCTAAGAAGCTGTGTGTAGTCGCTTTATGTTACACTGTGGTGGCTGAAATGCATGAATATTCAGAGTTTTCTCATTTAAACTAAAGGTTTAATTACAGTACTGGTTGACTGAGCTCTTTAAAATCAGGAACAGTGACTCATTCATATTTGTGCCTGCAACTTGCGCACGATGTCTGTTTGAACCACTAAGTACGTGAAAACTGTTTCTTAACCTTATGCACTTAAACCCACTGAAGTTAGGCCTTGAAAGAAAATCACCAGCCTGTGAGAAAAGGACTGACAGGACCGATTTCTGTCAGTGACTACAGATGTCACAAATCTAGATTTCCCACTTGGAATCTCAAGTGGGTGATTTTAATTAGCTGCTCCGATTAGAAGCTAATTATTAGAAGTGGCCTTGGAGAAAACAGTCCCACACCGCCCCTGCACTATCTGATCTTGAACTTTTCCATTTCTTCCTTTATTGTTTCTATTCTATCCAGGCATAACCACGTGAAGAATGGTGAAAATGGAAGTTTCCTTTCATTGATATTCAAGATGCCATTTAGCTCAGATCTTTATTATTTAGAGAGAACATGTAGCTAATACCAACAATGGTCTTGTTCCATTGATATTTATCTACAGATTAAAGACACCCTTCCCTCACCTGTTGAGGAAGTGCTTCCTGCCACTCATTTTCTCCATAACCTCAAGTAAGACTTCACTGGTTTAATGACAATAAGCATTCTAATTTTACCATGACATAATGTTTGGGAAGAAAAATTCTAAAATCATTCACATAAAAGAAGTTTCATAATCATAAGATACGAAAAGGGGGAAAATGTATACTTAACCATAGGTACTTTTTACTATGAATTTCCTGGTCTCGACTTGATTAAATTCTCAGCCTGAAGATCACAACAATATACATTTCTTTACAGTGTAATTGTTCATTGCATGGAACTTTGAATGAGAAAAACCTCAACGTGGGGCACGAAGGGTGGAGAGCGGAAGGAGAAGTTAAGGGCTGAGCTACTCTGCAGATCAGAGCATTTGAAAGTGAGCACTCAATGTGACAATAAGCAAAAACCACAGGGCACCACGTACTCTTGCAGTTCACTTTGTTTCTCAAAGTGTTCAGAATCTTCCTATTGTGTGCTCCTACCTCCGCTCTCTATCTCACA
Organism: Macrotus californicus; assembly: GCA_007922815.1. Classification (NCBI taxonomy): domain Eukaryota; kingdom Metazoa; phylum Chordata; class Mammalia; order Chiroptera; family Phyllostomidae; genus Macrotus; species Macrotus californicus. Next base: position 17,097 of record VMDR010006470.1, on the reverse strand, counting down.
GATGTCGCTGGGGTAGTTAACCTGAGCCAGCCCTGAAGAACTCGGGGGAGGAAGGGAAGCCTTCTGCCTGAGAAGTTTTCCCCATCCCGACATGCACAAGAAATGAAGACATCGCCTGCCATGCTTGGAATTGGGACGCCGTTTTGGGTCCTCTTCTTAATCCCACACCTGGGCATCTGGAGTATTGACGGTAAAGCAGCTATTTAGATTGGGTTTTGTTTCATTTTTCAGGGGGTGTTGGAGGTAATGTTTTTCCTTTCTGATCTCGTAGGATGTGGCATTTATGTGAAGGACAGTGGTAGATAAAACCGAGTGGTTAGATTTGCTCACTGAGAACATTGTAGGACAAAAACCAAATTAGAACCTGGTATTTGGCACTTCGGCTGATTTTATTAAAACATGTTCTAACGGTAAGAAAAAGGAACCGGGCAGATGTTACAAGCAGTTAGGTACAAATTTATCACCACGCTTAGCCAAACTGCTCTGGATGTCACACTGATGGCGAATAGCTTGTTCCTTGCAAACTGAAGCTTGGCAGAGCGAGCATTGTTTTGTGCACTGGAGTGGGGTGGGTATTGAATACCTGACTCCGAGGTTACTCTTGAATGATGTCGCTAATTAAAATCACACGACTTGCTTCGGTGGGGTGTGTGCCTGGAGAAGACCGATGGAGAAAATGCTGGGAAATACAGGATTGGAGTATCCTGTCATTGTGTCTCCGAAAATGGTTCTGACTTGGGTGTCGTTTTACATAGAAAACAGCTTGGGTTCTGCAGAGGTGATGTTTGGCCACTTCTGCAAAGATCCCGTGTGAGCAAACAGCCAATTTTTCTCCCTTGTGGTGAGTTCACGCTCCCTTCCATCAACACAGGAGCTTGCTTATTGTAAAGGAGGAAGGGCTATAAATAGCTAGCAGATGTTTTGGATTTTCTCAGGTCTGGTTTCCAGTCTTACTTACATACTGTGTGCTGTGGTTTTAAATTGGAAAATGTGGCCCCCGAAACCCGATAGAATGTCATCTTCAGTTCTGCAGCTGGGTGCTTTGGCGTTTGTCCCCACAGTGCCCAGATGGCACATCACCAGGGGCAAAATACATCTTCCCTTCTGTCTTCTCAGTAGTTTCATGTCTGTGTGTTTTTACGTGTGTGTATTTTTTATTACGTGGACAAGGGGTTTAGATGGTGGATTGGATTGTTCACTTTCCATCAGATGCCTACAATCACAGAGCAAAAACTGGAGCCAAATTTTATCAAACAGAATTTAGAGCCACCTGAAGAATGTATAAGCTATTCCCTGTAAGATGAAATGAGAGAATTTTTTAGTGCTGTATCACACTGAGATTGGGCTACAACTTCTGTTCCCCCTCCCAACGTGCTTACAAAAAAGAGCTGGAGTGTTAGAACTGGGTTAATTTACTGGTTCTGCCACTTACTGTGTGGCTTTGGTTAAGTTTCTTATCTTCATTTACCTTAGTTTCCTTCTTGGTAAACTAGAGATAACAATGGTTACTACATCACGGGCCTATTGTGGACACTATAAATGCAGGAATATGGATAAAGTACCTGGCACAATAAAGGCACAATAAAATGTTAATGGCATTTTTGCTTATGTTCTTTTCACCAAGCAACCCCTCCCAATTCAATTAAGTGGAAGTAAGTTTTAACATTATTATTTAAAATAGTTGAGTTTTTAAAGCTAAAATAACACAAACAAATGAAAGATAGTATATAATGTAGTTAGTCCGAAACATAGTGAATCGAATTATTTAGAATATAAAGTGGAAAGCCTTGGGCAAAGTTCCAGCCAGCTAGCTTATATAGCAGATGATGAATCACAGCATTGCTTGCATTGAATTCAGGATACAGGTTGAGATAAGGAATGTTTGGTGAGATTTGTTCTCCCAGACAGAGCTGAGGACTATTTCTTAAAAATCACATTACTTTTAACCTTTATATCCTGGGGAGTTCCTGTGATTTAGTTAATTTTTTAATTACTGAATTCTTTATACTGGCACAGTTTCAAAGTTTTTAAAAATAATCTTTAAGTTTTTTTCCCCTCCATTTCAAAGCAATGTGAGATCTGTGTGCCTCTTCCCAGGAATCAGGCTGCATTGAGAATAAGGTTGGAAACAATGTAATGTTCTCTATAGACTTCCTTCTTTATAATGAGATTATGCTTACTTGCTTTTTGTGTTTCTCAACAAAAAAATCAGGGGGACACTCTTGCGCCTCAGTATCTGGCATAGAGTTTCTGTCCCGAGGAAAGTATGTAAGTGTCAAGGTGTCAGCACCTTCCTTTCTTGGAAAGGTGGGCAGATTATGCTGGCAAGACCTAGGCTGCGGGTGGAGAAGCCCCTGTCAATCACCTGCCTCATTGTCGGTGAGCAGCTCCAGCTGTGAAGCCCTGGGCCATTTGCTCAGCTGAGGGTCAACCTGAGATTTCACCTTCAAGCAGGAAGGAGCACTGTAGTTAATGTCTGACTACCACTCGGCACTGTGTAGGATCCTGAATTAAGGCTGTAGAAATCTTTGGTCACTGCTTGTTGTGAGAGAAAAACAATCCGAGTCTGGTCTAGTACCAGTGGACGCTCATAGTTTGACTCCTTTGAGAACACAGTGGTTGTGGCCAAGTCTCCACCTGAGCCTTGCCCGTGTCCTTTTTAGCCTGTGTTGTGGTGGTTCAGTATGGACCATGGACCCTGCTCCATGCCTCACACAGACTGTGTTGCTTTACCATGAACTGCCCGTATGGTGGGGTCGGGTCAGAGCACAGACATCAGGGTGGAAGGTGCTCTGCGTCTGTCTCTCATTCTTTGAAGCTGCAGGGTCTTTCTCAGGCTTATTTCTACGGCTACAGCTATTTGTTCCTATTGAAATGGGCACAGGAGATGGAGCCGTGCCTTCTGCCAAATGCCTGGGTATTATTACCCTAAGAATGCCTGCCACAAAGTACCAGTGCCTTTGACCTGAACGTCTAGGAATACATTCTGCAGCTACAGGATTTCCTGGATTGTGGTATGAAAAGGTTAATCTCCGTGCCGAAAACAGCCTCGAAGAGACTTTCCAGACACTGAAAAGCTTTTTAATTAACTGTTGCTTCCTCTGTCCCAGTATCAGAATTTCCTCTATTGTAACTTTGAACTGAAATGCTATCTCACTTCAGGGGACTGTCCTAATGGGTTTCTGGTATTTGCGAATTTCACCTTTGCCTAGAGTTCAGAATTGTTGAAAGAAAATGTCCACAGCCATTTGTGATCAGGTCCAAAAGTGAAATCAACCTTTTGCTTTGTTCTGTGGAGAGGCAGTTGCGGGACTTTCGCGCTACATTGCCTGGATCACTAGCCCATCTCTGCCGTTTACTGGATCTGGGACCACAGCCTCTCGGGTACTCTTCCATCATGTAGACAAGGGGGCAATAATGATACTGACCTTATCAGGTCGTTGTGACTATGACGGGAATTAATTCTGTGAAACACTTAGTAGAGCAATGCCTGATGATCATAAGTACTGTGCAAGTTTAGTTAATAATGTTTTTTTTTTTCCTTTTCGTCCAAACTTGAATTGTCTTGAGAACTCGCTAAAGTAGTATTAGAAAACCTTCTCGTTTGGGTTAACAAAAGTCATCGATGCATAACTCTTGACATCAGCTACTGTCATCTGCAGTCACCAAGAAGTGACAATAGAGCTTGAGCGTCGTGAGGCTTGTGTCACATCATGTCATTGAACTGTATCAGAGCAAGCAGCTGGCTTCACATTTCTGACATTCTCCATTCTCTTACCTCGGAATAAGCTCAGTATTATCCACCTTTCTGGTATCCTCTCGTGGACTCTGATTTCTGTGCTTATCCTGTAGAAGAAATTGCTTATGTGTATGTGTCTGTGCGTACACAAGCAGGGGCATCATTTTAATATGCTCAGAATATGAACACATGCATTTGAGGTTCACTTTGAACACAGTCTAGGAGAGTGCTGGAGGGGCCATCTAAGCTGGTCGCAGGCAACTTCAGGTTTAGCTGGTAGACTCTCTAACTCCTCTCCTCCTTCCTCACAGCCACATTTATCTTAGGAGTACAACCTGGAACTCGAATACATTGCAAAGAGTCCATGGCCCGGAAGTGGCTGTAGGAAAGGCTGGGGCATTTACATTCTAGCTGGGTGGCCATGGTCCCATTTCATTTTTTTCCTATGCTATTACAAGAGGAGAATTAACACTGGGGAGGGGGAATCAGCAGTTTCTGCCCACATAGATACTGTTAGGTATCTTCCAGGGCTTTGAAAATGCCAGTGAATCTCAGTGTGATCTCTGGAGCAGAATGTAAATATTAGGAAGGCCAGGAAGTATCTGGGAAAGAAGTGAAATTGAACCGTCCCTGTGTCTTTCCACTAACACCTGATCACACTTACTCTGAGCATCACAACTGACCTTTCTATCACAAGGCAATATTTAGAAATATTCCTGTTGGTTTCTGAAGTCTCTCTTGGATGCTGTTGTCTACAGTTTCTATGATAGGCTCTTAGCTTTTTCTGCTCTGCTTTTCTTCCCTATATCACTGTGACCAAGGGGGAGGGCCAATCATCTCTGAAAGACAGGCCCACCTGTTTCAAGTAGTCAATGTCTTCCCCAGCCAGAACTATTCTCTAAGTTGTCAACATGAATCATTATTTTTTAGAGCTCATTCAATTGGCTAACAATTTTTGCTAAGCTAGAGAGATAATTACACATCAGCCAACAAACTATCCACTAGATACTCATCCTTGTCACAGAGGGTGGGCAGGACTCTGAATCCTCTGTCATACAGAGACAAAGACAGTGACCAATAGGGTAGAATCACAAGGGGACATTTGTCACTTGGTAGAGAAGTACGTGGAAAAATACCCAAAGACAATTTTTTTTAAATCCTTGCCCAAGGACATGTTTTCATTGATTAGAGAGAGAGAGAGGGAGAGAGAGACAGAGAGAAACATTGATTGGTTGCCTCCCATATGCACCCCAACTGGGGATCAAACCCAGAACCTAGGGATGTGATCTGACCAAGAATTGGACTGGTGACCTTTTGGTGCACGGAACAATGCTCCAAACGACTGAGCTGCATGGCCAAGGAGACCAAGATTTTCTTACTCGACCCAGGCTGGCCTTGCTGGTTAGTATATTTCTGCAGGGTTTCATCTCTCAGATAAAAGGACATTTTTCTCTGGGTTATACCGCCTCTATATTTTATATTTGTTTGCCTGGTGAGTACACCAGTGTTTATGCATCACTGCTGATCCCCGCAAAAGCAGTTTGGAATCGTTGTTCTGAGCGGTGGCTCTTGAGCCAGATCTTCTGGGTTTCCTTCTTGTCTCTGCCACCTGGTGACCTTGGACAATAATTCAACTTCTGTGTCACCTCTCTAAATTCATTTTATTCAAAAAATATAATACCTGGCACTTTTTTGTTTATTATGAGCAAGCATAGTCCTAGGAACTCTTCCTGTATGCTCTCATTTACGTGTCCAACTGTCCCCTGCAAGAGAAGAGCATGTGCTTTGGGGTTAGTAGGCCTGGGTTCCAGTCCTGGTCCTCCTACCTGGTAGGTATCTTGACCAAGTGACTCAGTTTCTCTAGCACTTGGTTTTCCACACCTAAAGATAATAGTAACTATCTCGTAAACAATAGTTGGGAGGATCAAATGAAACTATATACATAACCTAAAAGTGAGTAGGACATGACAAGAACTCAAAAAATATGAATCACATCTCTGTGTTTCTCCTGTCTGGAGAATCTGGGATGGGTCTACAGCCCTCGGATAATGTGGGTGCAGTGTGCTTGTGGTCAAGTGGCAATTAATGTAAAGCAGTGGTTCCAGAGCTGAGTTTCCAAATGTGACTCCAACTACCCACGTGCTATCCGACCCAATCATGGCTAAAGGTCTCTACTTGTCATATTCTTTAGTATCTCAAGAGGAGACATGGCACGTGGCGCTTTGTAAACTTTACTGACTTTTAGACAAAGCTATGGCAAATACTAGAATGACTGTTCAAAACAGAACAACTTCCGAATAATTCCAAACTGCACCATACTGAGAGATGTACGGCTTCGTCTGAAATTGCACAACGCAACTAAATTGAAAAGATCGTCTTTAAATTCCCGCCCAAGAAGTCATATCACAAGATGAGAAATTCTAGCCCTGGAAGAAATTGCTTGAAAGTATGTTAAATAAATATCTTATAAAGCAAACTTAACGGAAGCTTCCACATATCACATTATAAGGAGATTTTAAAGAGGAAATAATAGTAAAAGATGATTTTAATGGTTCTCTCAATTTTCCTGTTTCATGGTCTTTTTAAAAAGTAAATGGAATAAATATGGATTGTAACATGTATTTTCTTGGTGTGAAGTTATTTTCAGTTCCATTTTTGCCAAGGGAACTTTACATTATGTAAGCTCCCCCCCCCTCTCTTCGCCTTAGCGTGTGTGTTTAGACTGGAAGGAGATGCCTATTTCTCTCAAAAGATCCATATCAGACACTATGTCCAGAGAAGGAAACTTAAACTATTGTTGCATACTAGTTCTACGTCTGTTGTCTATATTTCATTATGTGTTGTTTCTCAGGTAGGTGTAGGTGATTATCTTCCACCTGTCAGTAGAAACTGAGACTCAGTTGGTTTTTATTATACCCCTTAAGATGAACTTATAGGGTTTTCTTAAACTAACAATGATCACCCTTTATAGTAGAAGCTCTGATACCTACATATGTATGTATATTTTAATGTATGTATGTGTGCCTCATTCTTTTTTCAAGTTTCAGTCATTTTTAGTTAAAAGACAAACAGCCTTTCCAAAGACAATAAAGTGAACCGAAGGTCAGAAGGAAGCAGGGTGTGGGCCTCTTACAAGCTCTTGCCCCAAAACCTGGACTTGAGGAAAGAGGGCCCTCCTGGGAACTCAGAGGGGACTGGCCAGCAGGGGGGATGAATTTGGTGGGATGGGGTGGAGCTGCAGCCCACCTTGGTCACTTGATTTGTCTGCATGGGCTCTAAGGTGATTTTCACCTGCTGGTCAGTTGACATAATTAATACTATTATTCTTGGGGTGCATTAAATTAAGGAATGACATGTGGAGCCAGGAGAGTGGCTTATTCAGTTAGATTCTGCATCACAATCAGGAAATAGTCTTTATCTGGTGCAACCATAATTTCATTTTTCTTGGAGTGAATTCAAAGAAAGGTGAGGTCATTCTGAGGGTCAATTTCATGCATGGTGCTCGGGACCTTCAAGATGAAGTCTAGCATGAGGCTGGTGTACTGTGTGGTGGTAGAATCGTCCATGGTGCTCTTAAAGGGAATGACTTCTGGGTTCACCCCGATGATTCCCCACACTCCCTTCTGTCTCTGAAGTCACTTCAGTGTCTCACCCACCTCTGCCATCACAGACCCACATTTCTGATTTTGTGAGTTGCTGATGGCAGCTAGCTTATGCTGAGAACATCATGAGGGCTTTCTGTTGCTATGCCTGTAATTCTCAGAGACTGTCCAGCTGGATGTTCTTCCAAAATCTTTGATGTGTGATTCCCTGGCTGCTGTTGCTGTACATGAATTGGCCTTGACTATGCTCAAGCCACTGCCTCAAGAGATCACTAAACCCACACCATTTTGTAAGGTAAGAGGCACTGGCCTCTCTCCCTTGGTGGTTATCATACCTCCTCTCCTCTGCACGGCTCCAGCTGTCTACAGTCAGGAAGGTCAGACCACCTGAATCCTCTGAAGGCCCGTTTTCGTTTTCCTTCTGAGTCTGAAGAATTCTCTCTTTCCAGAGCCTCCCCACCATGTGTCTGAAGTTTTTATCTGTCAGTTGGTTGGTTGTCTATCATAGTATCTTCTGATAGAAGATAAAATCCTAGTTGATGTCACAGAAAATTATTAGCATATTATACCTTTCATAATCATTTCAGCCTTTCAAAAATTATTTGGTTACATTTTTATGTTCAACTCTAATGCTATCTTTGCTCTGGTAAGACATTCTGTATTTATCGCAGGCAATCATTTCTTTCAGTGAAAATAATCATTTTGAACTTTTCATAAATATGTCAGAATTTTCAATGGAAGGAATTCTTCATGGAACGCTTGGTTGGGATTTTCCTCATAGTAATTGTTATAATCAAGACATATGTGTTTTTTTTTTAAATAAAAAATTGTATTTCACACGAGGTTCAAATTATGAGCCTTTTCTTTTTAAGAGCTAGTAAGCTTCACAGATGATCTACCCTCTTTGGCTCCTGATGACACCTACACTTGCAGCTGCACTTGTTCAAGTGGAAGGTACTGGACCAGGCAGTGGTTTGTGGCTGACATGCCTTTCCGATTGGTTGATCTAGGTGACTGGACGACCACAGAGTGTCACTTATTAAATATTTTTAATATCACCCCTGAGTGAACATAAATCAGGCCTTTCCACACTGCATACTTATGAGGTCTAGTTTCTTTTTAATGGTTATCACGTAACCACTGCAGGGTTTGTTGAGATGCCTTTGGCCAACCTCTCTCAGGGCGCAGTTGTGTCTGCTCTGTGACCTCAGCACACAGAGAGCATGAGTCAGAGTTGTGGACAGAGGACGTTTCTCTCCATGAAACTGCCTCTGTTTCGTCTCAGGGCACCTCATGCCATGTCACCTTCATACCTTTTCTAAGGCCACCTCCTCCTGCAGAGACAGGTACCATCGCACCAAAAAGGGCTGCAGAGCAGATAGGGAGACAGATGCATGAACACATATTTCATTATGAAAGAGTGATGCATATCACACAAAATAACATGGGACACTCACCAGGAGGGACAGCAAGTGGACTTGGGTTGCTGGAGTGTGGGGGTGGGGTGGGAGACAGGGGGTAAAATGCCATTTGATGAAATCTGGACATGTTCCTGCAAGCATCAGGGCTTCTCCAGAGGCTTTTAGGCAAAAAGTCTTGGGACTGAATTATCACTTTTAGAATACAAAGTATGACAGTAATGTGGAGAATAGATTGAAGTAGAGGGGGGGGACAAAGGCCAAGTTTGGAATGTAGAAGACTAGTCGGTAGGCTGTGACAGTAAATCCACATGAAACAGAATAAGACCCAAACTAAAGCAGTGGCAAGAAAACAAATTTGGATGCTGAACCAAGTTCACTTGGTGGCTGAAAACATGGAGCAGTAAAGGGAAAAGAGGTCAAGACGGCTCCCAGGCTGCCCGGTGGGTAGCGGTGTCACACTGTGACCATGAGAGGAAGACCAGACTTGTCCCAGGGCGGGGCATGGGGCCGGAGGCTTCCAACCTCCTCCTGGAAGTGACCCAGCCACGAGGGCTCTCTCCCTCTTGGAGACCTGAAAGCTCTGAGAAACGGTATAATCAAGATAATTTTAAAAATCTAATGGGAAAGTTAAGAAGTAATGCAAGTCTTTTTCTGCATGCTCTTCCACTGCAAACCGTCACATTGTCTTTACAGAATCTATTTATTTACTTATTTATTTATAGTTTAAGATGATTTTTTTATTGTTTTTCTATTACAGTTGTCCCCATTCCCCCACCCCATTACTCTCCCCTGCCCTACCCACCCACACCTCCCACATTCAATCCTCACCCCGACTTGTCCTTGTCCATGGGTCCTTTATACATGTTCCTTGATGATCCCTCCCTGTCTTTGCCCTATTATCCCCTCTCCCCTCCCCTCTGGTTACTGTCAGTTTGTTTTTTATTTCAAGGTCTCTGGTTCCATTTTGCTTGCTCATTGGTTTTGTTGTTTAGGTTCCACTTATAGGTAAGATCACATGGTATTTGTCTTTCACTGCTTGACTTGTTTTACTTAGCATAGAATTTAAAAACAAATAAAAGTCACTCTACTTTTAATTGTCACCACGTACAAGCAATTCTAAACAATATCAGTGATAAAATACTCCTCTCCTTAAGCGGTTTAATTTCTTTTATTCTATGCAGCCACTTTGAAGATTTACTTGTTTAAATTTGAAACAGTAAAACTGTATATACTGTGAGGTATAATTTCATATATGAACTAAAGTTCATTCATACATGAAATGTTTTATTGATTAATATTTTTACAATTGAAATGTATTCTCTTTAAAGTGTTAACTGTTTTACTTTTTTATTTTTTAAATATATTTTATTGATTATGCTATTAAAGTTGTCCCATTTTTTTCTCCCCTTTATTACCTCCCACCCTGTACCCCTCCTCCCACCAGCATTCTCCCACCTTAGTTCATGTCCATGGGTCACATTTTAAGTTCTTTGGCTTCTCCATTTCCTATACTATTCTTAACCTCCTCCTATCATTTTGTACCTACCATTTATGCTTCTTACTCCCTGTACATTTTTCCTCATTCTCCCCACAACCTGCCCCACTAGATAACCCAAATGTGATCTCCATTTCTGTGATTCTGTTCCTGCTCTAGTTATTTGCTTAGTTCCCTTTTGTTTTGTTTTTTTTTTTAGATTTGGTTGTCGATAGTTGTGAGTTTGTTGTCATTTTACTGTTTATAGTTTGATCTTCTTTTTCTTAGATAAGTCCCTTGAACATTTCATATAATAAGGGCTTGGTGATGATGAACTCCTTTGACTTGTCCTTATCTGGGAAGCACTTTATCTGCCCTTCCATTCTAAATGGTAGCTTTGCTGAATAGAGTCATCTTGGATGTAGATCCTTGCCTTTCATCACTTTGAATACTTCTTTCCAGCCCCTTCTGGCCTGCAAGGTTTCTTTTGAGAAGTCAGCTGATAGTCTTATGGGAATTCCTTTGTAGGTAACTGTCTCCTTTTCTCTTGCTGCTTTTAAGATTCTTTCTTTATCTTTAATTTTGGGTAATGTAATGATGATGTGCCTTGGTGTGTTCCTCCTTGGGTCCAACTTCCTTGGGACTCTCTGAGCTTCCTGGACTTCCTGGAAGTCTATTTCCTTTGCCAGATTGGGGAACAATCTTCATTATTTTGTTAAATATGTTTTCAATTTCTTGCTCTCGGTTTTCTCCTTCTGACACCCCATATGATTTGGATGTTGGAACGTTTAAAGTTGTCCCAGAGGTTCCTATTGCCTCTCCTCATTGTTTTGAATTCTTGTTTCTTCATTCTGTTCTGGTCGAATTTTTATTTCTTCATTCTGCTCCAAACAGTTGATTTGAGTCCTGGTTTCCTTCCCATCACTGTTGGTAACCTGTATATTTAGCTTTATTTCACTTTGTATAGCCTTCACTTCTTCCTCTATTTTGCAATCATACTCAACCATTTCTGTGAGCATCCTGATTACCAGTGTATTGAACTGTGCATCTGATAGGTTGGCTATCTCTTCATCGCTTAGTTCTGTTCTTGGAGCTTTGATCTGTTTTTTCATTTGGGCTATATTTTTTTGTCTTGGTGTGCCTGTTACGTAGTAAGAGGTGAAGCCTTAGGCATTCACCAGGGCGGGGCAACTCAGGTCACTTTGTTGTGGCACTGTATGTGGGGGAGGGGTCCAAGAGGGAAAAATGCCACTTGCTCAGCTCTTGACTGGCTTTCAGTCACTTCCCCTGCTACCCACAAGTGAATTGGGCCCCTCTGGTGCTGATTCCTGGGTGTGTTGGTTTGTGTATGTTCTAGGATCCTGTGGGTCTCTCCTGTGAGGCTGGGACTTTCTCCCACCGCTGCAACACCCACATATTTTTATAGCCAGAGATTTGAGGCTTTATTTCCCTGTGCTGGGACCCTGGGTTGCATGGTCTGTTTCGCTCCCCAGTTGTTCCTCCTGGTTTATCCACACGCAAATGTGGGACTACCAGCAGCCACCTTGCCTGCCCCAATCCTTCGGCTGTCCTTGGTGCTCATCCTCTCCACCCTGGCTGCCTGTGTCCACCCCTCCTACTGGTCTGGATAAATGTTTCTTCTTTAGCTCCTTGGTTGTCAGACTTCCATACAGTTTGATTTTCTGGTAGTTCTGGTTATTTTTGTTTTTAGATTTGTTGTTGACCTTCTTTTGATTGTGCTAGGAGGCAAAGTGTATCTACCCATGCCTCCATTTTAGCCAGAAGTCTAAAGTGTTAACTGTTTTAAAATTAAAAATAAATCAAGATAGAAAATATTACATTAGTGGTACAATTTAGTAGTTGCCTAAATTTTATTTTTTGTGGAATTTCAGGTTTTAATAAAATTCACTTATTAGTTACTGGAAAAATTATTTATATAAATTAATATATCAGGCTATAACTCAAGGATCAAAGTTCTCACTGTTTGTCTCTCTCTTCCTTCCTCTCTCTCCCTTCCTCTCTCTCTGAAAATAAACATATCCTTGGGTGAAGATTCAAAGAAAAAGTTCACACTATTTAGGTAGATATAAAAACTGTTAAGTAAACAGTTGTGCATTTTTACTTCTTTGAATTCTGATGTTATTTTTTAATATCTTTTAACTTGTATGATTTTCTATACAAAGTTCAGTGAAAAATATTCACTGGCTATGTGTCTTTTCTGTTCATTTTATTATTTGTTTCATTTCATGATTATTTCTGAGAATATGTTTCTATATAGAAGAGGGCATTGTTAAAAATGTACTCTGGGCATGAAATATGCTAGGTATAGCCTCGTCATGGGATATATCAATACATATTAATTGTACTATAGTTGTTTCACGAGAATTTTTAAAATGAGAAGCTTCCTAAACCTATAGTGATTTGAAAAAGGATATTGCATCATTTGATGGCCTGGGGGGTGATAGGGGTTTCATCTTTTTACTGCATATACTTAAATTATTTTTAGCATTTGGGGATTTCCTGCCATTACATATGAATGTTTAAAAAAAAAAAGCAGGAGCAATAATAGCAGAAACAGCCACAACTAACGTTGGTCCATAAACCCCAGCCAAAAGCAAACATGATCTTCATCTTTCTTTAGAAAATGTTTTGTTTTGACAATACAAACCCCTTAGGGACAGCTTTGGATGTCCTGAGTATCATGAGATAGAGAGGCACAATTCAGGACAAGCAGCAAAGAAGTAACAATCTTGACAGGTGGAAAATTAGAACTGAGTTTACAGTTGAGTCCAGGAGTCATGCTATAAACGAAAAAGTTATGGTAACCTAACAAATGTATGCAATAAACCATTTAGCATTTTTAAAAAGGTAGAATCATGCCACTTAGCTCAGTGTATTATTCCTCCACTGTAAACATTAGTTTCTGCTTCAGACGTAGGGGATATAATATCTTCTTTGTACAAAGAGGGAGTATTCTTGATGACATTTAGTGCCTATTGCTAAGCCTACATTTATCTATTCATTCTTCCATTCAAGAAAAGTTCCCATGCCTGGCAATGTGGCAGTCAGTGATCCCCATCCTGCTGATAAGAATGTGCAGGAACTGCAGGGATGTTTCCATAATCTCATTGCAAATCAGTGACGTGGTCAGGACAAACAGCTAACTTTCTTCCACTTTGTGCACTCCTCCCTAGCATACAGTCAGAGGATGCTGGAACTACAAGCGCTACTGTGCTACTAGCATTGGGTGACAGCTTGATGGTTAAATGGGAAGCTAACATATAACTGAAAATAAGACTTAGGAGTAATTTTGTAGTATGGGTCACACACCGAGGGAGGTAAAGTTGTATATGTATTTCTGTGTAGGAGAGGGTGGTGGGTAATAATTTTCTTCTAATTGCTGTCTAATCCTTTTATTTTATTTTAAAGAAATGGAGTGCCAGTGAGTCTGAATGGCTATCTCAATATCACACAATGTGTTAGCATTTGACCGATCATGTTCAAATGAATACTTGAAATGTTAGCTACCTCCGTGACCTTTATAAATATTGCTAAAGCATCATGCTCTGTATTTTCTCATGGTTGATAAACAAAACTTAATCTTCTCCCACTAATGCTTATTCCGTTTATTCTGAAACAACTAGCGGTCTCCATGTCACTGTTTCAGTAAACCATGATCCAAGTGTGTTTTAATTCATGAACCTGCCATGAGATTCCTGGCCTCTCTGTCTTTGCCCTCCCATTTCCTCAGTTTTAAAATACTTCTCATGTTCAGTCACTGCTCTAATTATCAAAGATCTACTCATTCACTAAGGTTCAGCTCAAATACCAACTTTCTGTTAAGCCTTGCCCCAATAGCCCTAGCTGAAGTGAATCCTCTGCACACCCATGCACAGTTTGCACCTCTTTATCATGTTATTTTGTTCTCCCATTGGTCTAGTGTCTTTCTTTTCCACTGGAAGGCAAGTCCCATGTTGACAGGAACCATATCTTATTTATTCCTGCAGGATCACTCTGAGCTTTGCTTTTAGCCCAGATAAGGTTGAAGTAAAAAGAGTGGTAGACGAAATTTATTTCAGAAGAGAGGCATTGTTGTTAGCTAATTTTATCTCACCGATTAAATGGTAAATTCCTTGAGAGAAGAAAGTCTTTGTAACTATAATGCCATTTGCACAGGATTATAGGCTGCATAAGCTATGATTAACTTATCCAAGTAAATAAAATGGGAAGTTAGGAGGCTGAGATGGCCTATTAACTTTAGGGAGAACATTGGACTTCTGGAAACAAAGGTTTCACTTGGTCTTTCTGCCTCTGCCTCCTTGCTTTTTTGTCATAAGTCTAACCACATCCAGGTGTTATATTGTTGATCACTTCCTTTTGGTAAATTATCTTACCCTTTCTCTTCAATTTTTTGAAAACCTCATTCTCATAACTTGACTTTCAATTTTATTCTGAATTTTTGGAAGCAACTGAATTAGGAAGTTTTTAAGTAAACTTATTTAAGATCTCAGAGCAGTGATAAATATATAAATATTCAGAGGTCCTAAAAGTTCTCTGCAGGTCTCTTGTCTCAGTCTGATTCCTGAAAACCCAATCAGGTGATACTTATTCTGAGCAAGGAATGTTGATATGTGAGCAGAAATTACAATGAGAGGTTTGTTGGGTGTTAGGAAAGAGCTAAAAATGAGCATATTCATGCCAGCAAGGAGACAGAAAGAAGGTGGAACATTATGCTAGGTAAAACAGTATGGAGAACGCTGCAGTATGGAGAAGATCAGCAGGGCCATAATAAAATATATCACTGTGGACTTCCAGTCAAGAGGGAGGTGTAGGTAAACACAGTGCATCTCCTCACACAACCCCATTAAAATTACAACTAAAGTAAAGAGCAATCATCACTTAGAACCATCAGATCGAGTTGAATGGAAGTCCAACAACTATGGAATTAAAGAAACCACATCCATCCAGACTGATAAGAGGGGCGGAGATGTGGAACAGGCTGGCTCCATATCCACATGTGGTGGATACAAATTTCCACATGTGGTGGGAGGAATATCTTGGGAGCAAGGAGTCTCAGACCCACACCAGAC
Source organism: Macrotus californicus (assembly GCA_007922815.1). NCBI lineage: Eukaryota > Metazoa > Chordata > Mammalia > Chiroptera > Phyllostomidae > Macrotus > Macrotus californicus. The sequence goes on along the minus strand of VMDR010006470.1, from coordinate 1,771 downwards.
CTTCCAGCCCTGGGTTCCAGTGCCAGGAAGATAAATTCCCATAACTTCTGGCTGCAAAAATCAACAGGAATTGAGTCAATGGGAGAAACTTCTGGAGTCCCTCTTAAAGAATCCACACACAGACTCACTATCTCTGACCTCCAGCAATGGGGTAGCAGCTTAAGAGGCACCAGTTCCTCATATGGGGAGGAACTGAAGTGTCTGGTATCAGGGCAAGAGCTGGGACAGCTTTCTCCCAGGCAGAAAGGTGGGCAGAAGCCACCATCCCTCTTCTAGCCCTCCCCACAGAGAGCCACAGAGCCCACAGGCAGATGCCATACCTGAGACTCCATCAATCTGTCTAACATTGTTTACCCTATCCTGGAGATCCCCTGAGACTCAGTCCCACCCAACTTATGGGCCCACACTTTTAACCATGACTTTTCCATACGAGTGGTTGGTCTGGGCTCATGCTTCAAAACTTCCTAAATCCTCTCAAACAAGCAACAGCTTGCCTCAGTGAGCCCCCAGACTTGTACCTCTTGCCAAGTGGCCCCACACCTGACAGTAGCAGCAACCAGTTTTGGATCACACTTTGGCTTTGCCTGGGAACCTTCAAGCCCAGCACAAGTATCAGCCATTTCAGATTGCTTTATAGTTCATGCAGGGTGGCTCCAGGCAGAACATAGTTTGGGGCTGACCTTGGCCTGCATCACTCAGGAAAACCCAGAGCCCACCCATCCAATAGAGAGCTACAGACCATGTCATAGTACTACCACCCCATCCCTGAACAGCTTATCCTCCATGGATGGCAGAGGTTGGTGGTCAGTGTTCACAACCAGTCCTTGAAGCTGACTGGCCTAGGTAAATCCCTCCCATTGATCTGCCAAGAGCAATCAAGGCTCAACTATAAGAGGAGGGAATACTCAGCCCACATGAAGGTGCACCTCAACTACCCAGCTTGGATGTTACGGGAGGCCATGCCATTGAACACTACAGGACATTGACTACACTCGGCCACACTACCAAGATATGGAATCAAAGCAGCTGTATATAATACTTAGAAACAAACACAAAGAGGCTGCCAAAATGAGGAGACAATGAAATATGGCCCAAATGAAAGAACAGAACAAAACTCTAGAAAAAGAACTAAACAAAATGGGGATAAGAAATATATCGGAGACAAAGTTCAAAACACTGGTTATAAGGATGGTCAAGGAACTTAGGCCCTCAGCAGCATAGACGAGATTCAGTCAGAAATGAAGGATACACTAATTGCAATAAAGAACAGTTTTCAGGGAAACAACAGTAGAGTGGATGAAGCTGAGATTCAAATCAGTGATTTGGAAGCATAAAACAGCCATGCAGAACAAGAAGGAAAAAGAATCCAAGAAAATGAGAATAGTGTAATCAGCCTCTGGGACAGCTTCAAGGAGTCCAACATTGGCATCATAGGGGTTCTAGAAGGAGAGGAGAAAGAGGATAATTTGCTAATTTATTTGAAAGAATAATGAAATAAAACTTCCTTAATTTGGTGAAGGAAATAGATGTACAAGTCCAGGAAGCACAGAGAGTCCCAAACTAGGTGGATGCAAAGAGGCCCACTCTAAGACACATCATAATTAAAATGCCAGAGGTAAAGATAGAGAGAATCTTAAAATCAGCAAGACAAAAGCAGTTAGTTACCTCCAGGGAAGTTCCCATCAGACTGTCAGCTGACTTCTCAGAAGAAACTATGTAGGCTCGAAGGGGTTGGGAAGAAATATTCAAAGTCATGAAAAGCAGGGACCTA
>VMDR010006469.1:0-45288 GCA_007922815.1 Macrotus californicus | reverse complement strand
GTCCTAGATTATGAGGTTAGTAGTGGTTATTTAAATATTAAATAAAAGGATTCATTTTCATTGAAGCAAGCAGGGAATTAAGCTTACAAATACAATTACCAATAATTAATTCCCCACACTGCAAGCCACGCAGTTTGCATTTAAACTCCCAGTGCCCAATGGATACAAAAATCTATTTTGATCACTTTTTATTTTCATCATTTAAGGAGTATATCTTATTTCAATTAGGCGCATGTATTTCTAGATTATAATAGAGAACAAATACCCTTTCTTAAAAAAGCTAGGCAATTAGAGTGGGGGAGACTTTTAAGCATGACAAAGACATTCTGGGATCTTTTCATTTCTCTTGCTTTCATTGAAGGGATGCCTAATACTGGGTATAATTAGCTGCCTTCTATATACTAACCTGTTATTTATAAGCAGGTGGATTTTTTTCAGAATTTGTTTTTCCTTACACATGAAGCTGTTCTTTGGTGGCTTTTCATTATCTGAGGGAGAGAGAGTAATTGAGCACATGATTTAAAATGAGGCAAAATTAAGTCCTGCTGCAATCAATGCCAACCTCAGAAGCAGGCATAAGGATCAGAAGAGCTCCTCAGAGAGGGAGGCTTAACCTAGTGATGCATCCAACAGACTGAGCTCATCAGGGTGTTCCACATTTGTTTTTGACAAGTTCTGATCAACAAGAAGCCACCAGGGTATCACCAAAGCAAAGACACTATCAGAGTCCAGTTTCTAGACATAAAAAGAGGTACTTGGAATTAGGTGTGACTGAAAATAGGCACACCTGTGTGACATGCAGAAAACATGTTCTAAGAAACCTTATTTTTCAAGTTTAAAAAAATATGTTATATTGATTATGCTATTATAGTTGTTCCAATTTTTTCCCTTTGCTTCCCTACACCCAGTACCCCCATTCCCTCCAGCAACCACCCCCCCCTTAGTTCATGTCCATGGGTCATGTATATAAGTTCTTTGGCTTCTCCATTTCCTATACTATTCTTAACCTCCCCTTGTCTGTTTTGTAACTACCGATTTGAGCTTCTTAATCCTTATACCTTTCCTCCCATTTCTCCCCTTCCCCTTCTCAACTGATAACTCTCCAAATGATCTCCATATCTATGATTCTATTCTTGTTCTGCTTGTTTGCTTAGTTTCTTATTTGGATTCAATTATTGATGTGAATTTATTGCCATTTTAATGTTTATTATTTTGATCTTTTTATTACATAATTCTCTTTAACATTTCATATAATAATGACTTGGTGATGATAAATTCCTTTAGTTTTACCTTGTCTGGAAAATACTTTGTCTGCTCTTCCATTCTAAATGATAACTTTGCTGGATAGAGTAATCTTGGATGTAGGTCCTTGCTTTTCATCACTTTGAATACTGCTTGCCAGTCCCTTCTAGCCTGCAAAGTTTCTTTTGAGAAATCAGCTGACAGTCTAATGGGAATTCCATCATAGGTAATTCTCAGTTTTTCTCTTGTTGCTTTTAAGATCTCTTTATCTTTAACCTTTGGCATTTTAATTATGATGCATCTTGGTGTGGTCCTCTTTGGGTCCAAGTTGTTTGGGACTCTCTGTGCTCCCTGGACTTATATGTCTGTTTCTTTCTCCAAATTAGGGAAGTTTTCTTTCATTATTTTTTCAAATAAGTTTTCAATTTCTTGCTCTTCCTCTTCTCCTAGCATCCCTATGATTTGGATTTTGGTACATCTAAAGATGCCCCAGAAATTCCTAAGGCTATTCTCGTTTGTTTTTTTTTTAATTCTTTTTTCTTCCTGCTGTTGTGATTGATTGCTTTTTCCTTCCTTAAGTTCCAAGTCATTGATTTGATTCTCAGGTTCATCCCCTCCACTGTTGGTTCCCTATAGATTTTTCTTTACTTCATATAATGCAACCTTCATTTCTTTTTTATGCTGTTGAAGTACCCAATGAGTTCCTGAAGCATCCTGATAACCAGTGTTTTGAACTGTGCATCTGATAGGTTGCTTATCTCCATTTCATTTAGCTCTTTTTCTGGAGTTTTGTTCTGGGCCATATTTCTTTTCTCCCTCAATTTGGCAGCCTCCCTGTGTTTGTTTCTGTGTATTAGTTAGAGCTCTGTTGACTCCCTGTCTTAGCTCACATGTTAAGTTGTATGGGGTAGAGCCTAGGTAATCGCCAGGGTGGGACAACCCATGTCACAGCTCTGTTACTTTGTGTGGGGAGGGCTCACAGAGGGGATAATGCTGCTGCCTGGCCTGTGGAGTTTTGCCTGGAGGGGGAGGCTGTCTGCCCACTCACACTTTGCTTTCTTCCCATATGCCACTGGTGCCCTTCCAGCTATTGCCCTGGTGCTGAATCCAAGAGGGGTGGATCTCTGTGAGCACTAAGTCCATTGTGTGCCCTTTAAGAGGACACAGTTTGTCTTGCCACCTCAAATCCACTGGTTTTTACAGCTAGAAGTTATGGGGACTTATCTTCCTGGTGCTGTATCCTTGGCTGGGTGGTCTGGACTGGGGCTGGGATTCCTTGCTCCCGGGGTGTCCTTCCCATTTTTCACCTACCACAGTGGATGTGGGACCACCTGTTCCTGTCTCCATACCTCTCTGATCCACTCCGTGTCCTCATATCTCCCCATGCCTTGCTCTGTGCCTGCCTCTCCTACCCATCTGGACGAATGTGGCTTCTTTAAATCTTTGATTGTTGGACTTCCACACAGTTTGAATATCTGACAGTTCTGGGTGACATTTGTTTTGTAGTGTAGTTGTATTTTTGCTATAGTTGTGTGTGGAGGAGGGTAGTGTTTACCTATGCTTCATCTTGATTGGAAGTCTATTTTTCAAGTTTTAAAGACATTTGCTTTCTTCCTGCTTGTGTTAATTTTCCTCCAAATAAATTTCATAGAATTGATCACGTTATAGTAAAATCTCATTTAAGTGAAACTCAAGAAAATGAAACCATAGATTAATTGGAATTAGCTTTTACATTTGGCTTTTAGGAAACACCATGCAATACCAGTCACTTAATAAGAAGTAATAACTACAATGGCAAGTTCTAAGGTTAGTACATATCCAGTTCAATCTTCAATCCAAGGCTAACCATGTCCAGAGTCTTGACCTACATATCCTACACAATCCTGAATATGGTAGTAACCACACACACACACACACACACACACACACACACAAATTCCATTCGGTGCATTATACTTCCCATTTTAAGAAATCAAACCAGTGTCAACTGATACATTTTTCAGTGATTCTATTCACAAGGATTGAGGCAAAAGGATTTTTCTGGCTAAGTGAACTTTAGCAATTAAAAATAGTCATAGTTATTCAGCCTAGTAATCAGGCATTCTGATTAATCAATCAACTATTTCCATCATTTTTGGAAAGATTTTATTTATTTATTTTTAGAGAAGGGAATGGAGAGAGTAAGAGAGGGAGAAAAACATCAATGTGTGGTTGCCTCTCACACACCCCCTACTGGGGACCTGGCCTGCAATCCAGGCATGCATCCTGACTGGGAATCAAACCAGCGACCTTTGATTCACAGACTAGTGCTCAATCGACTGAGCCACACCAGCCAGGGCAACTTTTTCCATCATTAAGTAAAAATATATACAACATTGATGGACACCCAACTCTCACATAAAATTCAATTAAAAATTTTCAAATGTGAGGAGAAAAGGAAAGGATTCACTGGATATTGGTATACAAAACAAATAAATAAAAACAGATTTCATGCCCCTTCAGGCCAAGGGCCACATCTACCAGAATCATTTAAACCCAGAGACTCACCACTGGCCTTGCTGTGTGTATGTTTGATGCATTGTTGTTAGCATGGCCAAATATTTCCACCTCAGAAAATTAAATCTAAAATATAGTGTGTGATTTTTTCCCACATGACAAACTTAGAGAAAGCATGAAAAAGTTTCTTTAATGGCAGAATTTTTGTTAATGAACCACTCCGATAATAAGAGAAGACAGAGGAGAAGATTTGTTTTGCTTGGAAATGAAAAACAATTGTGTGAAATTCACTTGTTGGTGACTGGCTTCATGATATTTTCAAGGTCATGCCTTCAACAATAAAGGTAAGTCACTTGTCTTAGACTCTTTGTTACCTTTCTACTCAATACCATCTGTGAGGCACAACCCCTCTGTCACTTCTTGTAGGGCTTTGGCTTCTTTTCAATGGTCCATTGATGTTTTAAGCATGCGCAAGCAAATTCAATCCAGCAGCTTTATTGTGGTACCATAAGAATGTAAGTTTCTAAGCACAATGGATTTTATTAGTCCAAAATATCCCTACAGACCACACAATTCTGAGACTCACCCCCTAGTCATAGATAGCCTCAGGGAACAAAGAGAAGAGAGAAGCCTTAAATTTGCTTGGAAACATCGGCCAATCCTGGAGGTCTGGGACGCGGAGCAGCTGAACGCCTGACGAATTTGCTATGACACAGCCTTTCTTCCCTGGAAGAGGAGCAGGGGGCACTTGTGCCACTTTCCAAGATTCTGTAAATGACAAACTTCTGGAGGCAACAGCATACCACTGGCTAAAAACATCTGTGTAACTCTATAAGAACTCAAAGAAGACAAGATCAGAAAGGCGAGCAAGACCTTTGTTGTCTCCCAGTTGGAACCAGAGGCCGTCTCAAAGTCAGCAGCCCGCCAGGGCTTGGAGATGGGCTGCTTTTCACAAGTCAGATAGCCAGTGTTCATGGCCACTGCCTGTCACTCAAGCATTTTGAGTTGTTTTTCCACTAGGGACGATGATCTCATGCTCTTCAGCTCTGTGCTCCCTGTTACCAAATTACTGTTTTGGAGGTGAATACCTAGATAGGGGTGCAGACTTCAGCACAGCAACACCAACTCTTACTGCCCAACGATCCAGGGAGTTCTAGTGGCTGAAAACTTACCAAGGTCATAAAACTAGTTAACCCAACACAGTCATGAACTCAGATCGCTTGCCTGCCCATTCCAGAATTCTTCTGGCTATATAAATCATTCCTGGGTTTAGGATAGATTCTTTTTTATTTCACTGTGATACATGGAGCAGTGCCCGGCCCCCAGTGCTTACATTCTAAACCTGGGAACCAGTGACTGATTTTGTTTCATGGCAAAGACGAACTAAGGTTGCAGATGGGATTAAGCTTGCTACTCAGCCGACCTTAAAATAAGGAGGTTTTCCTGGATTATCAGGGTGAATGCCAAAGTATTCCCAGAGGTCTTGAAAGGTGGAAGGAGGAGGAAGAGTTAGTGCCAGAGTGACATCATGAGGGAAGCCTCGACTGGATGTTTGTGGAGGAGAGACTGTTTCATCATGTGACCTTGCAGGCTGGACCTGGGCCAGAATGAAGGTTGCTTACCACAAACCCTCCTTAGAGATGGCCTAATCATCATGAATGCTCCTTCTGACATAAATCAGCACTCCTCCCGCCTCCCACTATCTGCTGGTTCCTAGAAGAGGCCATTGTCCTGACCTGCTCAAGCATGTGAAGTAATTTTCCATACCATCCCATGAAGTAACATTCATGTACTAGTACCCATGACCATCTCTTTTTACTTTGGATAATTCTTTGGCACTTACCAACCGGCATGGCGATCCATTTCGTTTTGCAGCTGCCCAAGATGTGTCTCATATGTAAATTTCCCTTAATAAACTCTTAATTACCGGACTGGAATGGCCAGCCTCTCTACCTTTCCCTGCCCTCTACTCACAGAGGTAGACTTTCAGTTCTGGGGCATTTCCCCAGGTCTGCGTGCGCTAACATCACTGGCTTTGACAAGGGAAGGGGGCCACCAGCCAAGGAATTCAGGCAGCTGCTAGAAACTGAAAAGGCAGGAAAAACACATTTTCCCCAGAAAGGCAGTGTCCGGCCAACATTTTGACTTTAGCCCAGTGAGATTCATTTTAGATTTCTGACTTTCAGCGCTGTAAAATAATAAATCTGTGTTTTTAAGTCATTAAATTTGGGGGAATTTGTTATAGCAACAATAGAAACCCAACACACTCTCCAAAGTGTCTAAAACACATGAAAACAAAACTCAATAATACATCCTACCACCCTATTGTTTTTAAAAAGTACCCATTATGCCTTTGAGATTTGATCTGAACAAGTGGTAGCCATTAAGAATAACAGTAAATATGCAAGCATAATACCTACTATGTGTCAACTGTTCTAGATGTTAGATATGTTAACTCATTTAAACCTTTTCGGAACATCATGAGGCAGGTTCTATTCTCAGCCACACTTGGTAGAGAAGAGAACTGAGGCACAGAAAAGATGTGTAATTTGTCGGAGGTAACAAAGCTCTAGTAAGTTGCAGAACTGGGATTGAACCCAGACAGTCTGGCTTGAGTCTGTCCACTGCTATGCCGTCTGCTTCTCTCAGTGGTAGTGGCCCGAGAGCATCCTTACCCAGAGCTGACTTAGACGATCTTGTCCTGTATCCAGGAGCTGAGCAAAACTGCTTGTGGAGATACATGTTTTCTAGCTCATAGATTTTTTTTTTGAAATATTTTTAGCTTTTGCCTGTAGGCTCCTCACACTGCTGTTTAACACGTCTCTCTCCTTAGCACTGACGCACAAACACTTCACCTTAACTTAAATCCTGAAATTTCATAGTCTTACAGGTATGGATTACTCAAGAACCAATCAATATGCCTGTGGTTTCCCTGCTAGATTGTCTTTGTTCCTTCTTGCCTCTTGTCCTCTGCAGATATATCACCCCACCGACTAGTCTATGGGCAGTGCAGGGTAGAGGAGGTGAAAATAAAATCTGTAGACTTAGTTACTTGTTAAAAAGCTCAGACAAAAGAGAAGGTTTGCATATCATGGATCCTTTTTTCTATTTGTTTTTAAATGAAACTTAAGCTTCTTGTGTTCCTTTAATGTTTTTTATTTAGACATCATTTTCTTTTAAGTCTTCATTTCTAATAGAAGCTTCTGAGATCTGTTAATTTGATTCATTCATGCTACACTATACTCTCCATTATCACAGATGATCAAGAATTGGCTTTAATCATAGTGGTTTTCTTCCCTGTCTCTAGACTCAGAAAACCAAAACAGACGTCAACATCAGTTTTTCCTTCTTTAAAGGCTTCCTTCCCATGTTAAATATGCTTCTCTCTGCATGATAACCTGGGAGTGGAAACAGATTAGTAGTGGCTGATGGGTCAGCAGAGACTACTCGAAGTATTTTTGAAAAGGATTCTGTGGAAAAGTCTGGGCTTCATGGAAGAGTTTGGTGATCTATTAGCAGATGTAGGTGTTCAGTAGGATGTGCAGATGTACATTTTGGAGGCAAGCTGGGCATCTCGACCGCCACACACTTGCTGTTCCTGCTCTAGTGAGTCAACAGCTGCTTCACGGTAAATTTCTGCTGAGCTCCGTGTGGAGGAACTTGGGTCTGGGCAGTGCCATCTATTTCAACATTACCCTTTCTCAATACTCAGAGTTTTCAAGAACAAGTAATTAAAACTACATAAAAGCACAGACGCTGGGCATGCACCTTAGCCCAGAGATGAAACTGAACCCTTTTCACGTGATCCCCATTTGGAAAAGCGAGAGTTACCACAGCAGAAACGTTGAGTGATGAGTTTGGGGACGGGGGGATTGGACAGGGTCAGATCTCAGACATGTCTACTTCTCAGGACTTTGTTAAGATGGAGCAATCTGTTTCTCCTTTTCTGTCTCTTTCTGGGCCAGTCCCTGCAGGTTTTCAGTACCATCAATGACTCTTCTCCACATTGCCTATCAATTATGTGTTTTGCTCTGGGGATGTGATAGTTAGAAGATAGAAATCAAGCTCTGAGGTTTTGTCTAATCTCCTTAGTACTTGCCTCAGTTTTGTGTTTAATTTTTGGTTTGGAGACTAGCTATACAACAGGCAGGTCTTCTTCTGCATCAGAGGTCACTGCACAAAGCTAGGAAAGCTTGGTCATTATCATGGACTCACGAAATCAGACCTCTGGTAGGAACTTAAACCCAATGAAATATCAGCTGAGAGACTACTTGATGTTCTATTAAGGTTTCATCTAGTTTCAAGCTTTCAAAAATACACAGGTTAAAACACACACACAGCTTTGGCTTCAAATTGGTTTGCGAGGTGCATTTTTCAAACACGGGTTTAGGTTACACAGGCTGGGGAGAAAACATGGGGGTGATAATTAATTTGATTCATTCCAGCTTTGAGGATTAAAGTTAAGGTAAAGTAACTGTGTCTGCCATTTTTGACAGCCAGGTGAGTGGAAAGGAAAAATATTTTCAGAACTCAGAGGCTCAGAGAATTTCATGAGAAAAACAGAATCCATACGTGCCTGAAACAAAGATGATTAAAGATCATATTTGGAGATGGTTATTGTTTACACAATACCTTTTACTTAGAATAGTTCTTTAAGTGTCACTAAATAGAATTTATATTTTTTATACAATTTAAAGACAAGATGATAATCTCTCTTGTTGCATGGGTAATGGTGAGATTATATTCCCGTTAGCATGTTCCTGCCAAGGCTATAGAGGCTTGTGGCAAGATTGTTACCTGTCCACCAAAATTCATTTCTTACCTCCTGACCAGACAGCTAGCCTACAGTGCCCAGCCTCTTCTGTGCTCGGTTGTGGCCATGTAACTGAGTTCTGACCACTGAAATGTCGGTGGATGTGAGTGAGGCACAGAACTTCCAGGCCCAGGATCCCCTCCTCACAGCCTTCTGCAATAATCTTCATGCTCTTTCTGATGTCCATCCTCAGACTGTATGATCCAAGGGAGGACTCTGAGACCCCAGTTATTCTGAAGTCACAAGGTGGAGTGACCACATCAGACACTGTGTCAGAGGGAAGTCATTATTGCGTGAAGCCACTGAGGTCTTGGGGTCTGCTGTGGCATCCAGCATCACTTGCTTGAACTAATACAGAAATGGTCTTTGCAATCAAGATAAAAGATAATGTCACTAACAGCAAGCCTGAATAAATAAACCTGCCTTGCTTTCACAAGTTAAATTGGATTTGAATCAAAATCTCAGAATCTATACTTTTCTATTGCCACAGCATACAATAACAAAGAAACTAGTTGAAAATTCAGCCATTTGATTATTGTGCTGTTTGTTTTATCTAATAACTAGTTTGTCTAATATTTAAATTAAATGAATAAGTATTTAAATATAAGAGACTAGCTGTTTTGGTGACATAAAAAATTTAAATGTCTCACTCTTCAAGTTCAAGAACTTGAAAATTTTATTTTTTCTTTTGTTTTCAACCACAGTTAAATTAACAGAATTTTTTTTGTTTTTAAACCTTCAGCTTATCTGAAGGCATTTGAATATTAAACTTAAAATAACAACATTTAATTTATTTTAAGTGTATCTTGATACTTTCACCAGTTAAGTTTGTGCACTTAATTTTTTTGTTTTCTAGAGAAATGTCCTACTGAGTCTAGAATCTTCTGGGGAAAAATGACAGGGAATATGATATAAAACAGTGGCTTTTTTAATGATAACATTCATTATACGACTGTCCTGTGAAACACAAAGCAGGACCAGGACAACAAAAGCTTTATGCACAGTGTACTTCCAAAAAATCTTAAGAGATGGTAGGAGGAAAAAAATGGACTTTAAAAAATTAATCTCCGTGGTAGGACTTGGATGCCTTTGGGAACACAAACCGGAAGCTACTTATTAAACAAGGGTAATTTGTTTTGAGTCCACACCGGAAAACGGCTTCAAAGGTTTTTAAAGTAGGTCATTTGGGCACTCTAAAACGTTTGGTGGTGGCAACCTTCCTTAGCACGTTCATGTGAAAGTAGGGTGCCTCCCAATAGCATCCTTGGGATTTCTGACAAAATCGAAGCAAACTCAACCACATCACCAAGGAACTCTAATTAGACAGCTTGTTTAATTGAAATGCTTTCCATTACCAGGTAGTACAGCATGAAAAAAATCATTATTTTCATTAGCTGAACTATTTGTGTTAATCACAAACTGAAAGTTCTAATATTGGAGCATGATATAATAAATGCATTGTAGAACATGTTAAGCAGCAGGTTACAAAGAGAAATTTAAATGAAAGACTGTACTTAAAATACCAAGATTTTGCCTTAAACATTACCCTTAGTCACCTATATGCTGCCAAGCCAGGAGAAATACTGACCAGAAATAGGCCCCACCTATGCAAATAAAAACCAGCTGCGGCAGCACCAGTTCGTGGTCACCCTCTTTGTCTTTGTGGGTCACGCGGCTGTCAGGTCAGCACACAGGCGGGGAGGGTTGCTTTAGACGCCATTCTGACTAAGAGCTCTTCTTGGAGTATTTTTATTACTGAAGATAAACTTATTTTGACACAAGAAGAACTCACCCATAGTTACGTGGGCAAGACCCACATAGCATTTGTCCTGATGGCCTTTCCATTGAAAGACTTGACTGACTAACGAAGGATTAACAGACCTGTTTCCCATTTGGTTAGAATATGATCCATTTCAACATGGGCCACTTGTTTTTAAGCAGCATCAAAAAGTAGCCTAAGAATCGTTTCCCTCACTTCACTGATTTGTATCATGAGCCAGATCAAGAGGGTCCCCTGGGAATCTCCTCTGTGGGCTCCCCTAATATCAACCAAGATGGTAGTTTGTTTTCATATATTAGTTATAACTTAGGGGAGAAAAGAACAAGTCTCAGCTCTGAGACGTGAGTTAAGATGGATTTTAAAAATGAGATGCAGAGTATTAGCAATAGAAGAAACTTTCTTGAATTTTTGAGTAAGAGCGAAGGTTTGAATTACTTGCTTTTGATTAGTGCAAAGGAATAGATATCATGGGAAAATTTCTTATTCATGGGTTAAATACATGGAAGTTATTGGAAAACTTTTTTAAAAAAATTTTCTCTAACTTTGTGGGATGTTAATTTGGGTCTGTTGTGTTTTGTGATTAAATGTTTTAGAAGATGCTGTTTTGCTAATAATCATGACAATAATCAAATTCAAAACATTTCTCTAGTTTTATACGAGTAACTTTATATGGGTAAAGAGAGCTGAACCCAGGAATCTTTGTTTCATTAATTTTTTATACTTCTGACATTTTGCATACAGTACATATACGATTTTAAGGATTCTCTTTTAGGGACCCTGGAGGAAGTCCTCCCACAGAAAAAATGTGGATGTACTAATAAACTATGCCAGTTATTTTTTTCTACCACGTTACAAACTAGAAAGTTGAATCTTCCGGCTTCTAAAAAAAAAAACTTGAATGTTTTAATCATTCGCCCCCTGAGTCCTGTACTCAGTTGAAGTTTCATTTTCCCATCCCTGATCCAGTTTTAAGTTCTTTGCCTGAGATTCAATCTCTTTGTCTTTAATCATTTTGGACTGTACCAATGACTTCTCAGTAATAAAAGAAATGGGGAGCCAGACTCAGCATGAGACAAGTCTTTTCAGCGGGAGTAAGACATTACATATAAGTTGCGTACCCACGAAAGGGCCCACTGTCAGGTTAAATGAATGAGCTGCATGTTTTAATCATTAAGGTAACAGCAACATGTGGATTCTTTGCCTCTGTTTTAATCATTTTTATGTTTTTACCTGCTAGCTCATGAAATGATTTTTGAGAAGTCTCCCCATTTTCTTGCAGAGAACAGCATCTATGTGGGGCAGAAATAAATGCTTCAGAGTCGTAAGAAACACTACATAGCTTCACACATTAGGGTTTGGTGAAACGTATAGAGCTACCTCTTTGTCCTTCAATGACAGAGTTTGGAGGGAGGGCTGTGGCCACCATCAGCAAATGGATCCAGCATGGGTTCTAAGTCACAAAGAGTGGAAGTGGAAGAGGTGGATTGTCGGTCTTAGCAGCTGAGGCTGAAATGGGTTATTTTGCAGAGTTTGCACAGCATTTGGACCAGGTGAGTTGGAAAAGATACTGCTGACCACACCGGCGGGGCTCTGAACATTTTGCCTCAGTGGGAGACTGCTTTATGCAAACTTTTAACTCACTGGCTGCTATCTGCTCAGCAAATGTTGGCAAGAGGACTTGCCCTTCTCAGGGAAGGCCTGGTGAGCAGACCAGGCCACGTGGCTCCTAGACCTGACAGACCTGCTAAAGCATGCTTCAGAAAAGGGTGTGTGGACACTCTCCTCAGCTGTTTAAGTGAAACTGAAAGCATAGGTTCAAAATGAGAACAAATCCAATGCACTAGTTATTTTGTTTGGGGATGCCAAACATGGTTTAACTGATTTTCCCCTGTTTACATTAAAACAATCATTTTGTGAGCTCAGTCTTACGTGTTACCACAGAGATCGCTCACGGCTCGAACAGCGCTTGTTCTCTGTGTGTTGTGGTGCATCACATCGCTCAGCTGTGAGCGGGGCCAGCCCCAGCCATCTCGGGGTCTCCAGGTCTTCACGTAGTTGATACTTCAAGAGAGATCATAGAACAGAAGTAGTGGTGTAGGGATAAACAGAGAGTTTCTGCTTTTCTTTCTGAAAACTGGGGGAGACCAAGGGGTGTGGGGGAGAGTTTAAAAAATATAAAATTTACAGATTAGAAGGGGTCTGAAAGATCATGTAGTTCAACACCCTTGTATTGCAGATGAGGAAAGGGAGGTCCAGAGAGGTCCATGATTTGGTCAAGGTCGCTTCGCTGGCGGCAGAGCCAGGGTGTGCATGATATTGGAACCAGCATTTACCAGGAACTGCTATAGGCTGCGAATGTGTTAGACCTGTGCCACCATCCAGTATGGTAGTGTATTAGTTTAGGTTCTCCAGAGAAACAATATATGAGAAGATTTATTATAGGGGAATTGGCTCAGATGATTAGGGAGACTTGAAAACCCCAAGATCTGCCATCTACAAATTGGACACCCAGGGAAGGTGGTGGTTTAACTCATTCCGAGTCCAAAGGCCTGAGAACCAGAGAAGCCAATCATGTAAATCTCAGTCTAGGGGCAGAAGACGAGATGAGATGTCCCATCAGGAAGTGAGGCAGGAAAAAGTCGTGAATTTCTCTTTGTGCCTTTTGTTTGATTCCAGTCCTCTGCAGATTGGATGATGTCTACCCGCATGGGGGAGGGCAACCCACTTTGCTGAGTGCACTGAGTTAAATGCTGACCTCACCCAGAGACCCTCCCACATACAGCCCCAGAAACGGTGTTTAATCTGGACAGCAGCGGCAGGTAGGCTGACACATGAACTTGGCCATCCCGGTGGGCTGCTAGCCATGCAGGGACACTGAGCGCTTGGAATGTGACAAGACAGATCATGGTCTTGAATCTCAAATCTTACTTAACCTTAAAAACTGAAGCAGCGTAAAGTAACTTTTCATTGAAGACAACTTCATTGCTGTGGTAAACTCACATTTCACGTTAATCCTGGAAATGTAGTGTCTGAACTGAGCTGTGCGGTTGGTGTAAAGAACACACGGAAGTTTCGCGATTCCACATGGAAAGAAGGGTGGACAATATCTCACTCACAATTTTCATGTTGATCACATGTTGCAGTGAGAATATTTGGTGTATATTGGGTTAAATGAAATCTAACATTAAAATGACACTTGTTCTTACAATCTTTGTGTAGCTACTAGACAATTTAAAGTGACACAAGTGGCTTTCATTATGTTTCCAGTGGATGGCACTGGGCCGGACAGTTTATTTCATTTAATACACACAACAGCTATCAGCACGTTGCTCTCTCTCCGCAGTTTACCGATGAAGAAACTGGGAACGACAGGAGTTGATGTATTTGCGTGAAATCAAACCACAAGGGAATGACAGACGCAAGATGATACCAGTGCTTTTTCTAGGGAGTCTTGCTTTCCAGATACTGGCTCAGCATCCAAATAGCCGACTGATGTACAAAAACACGTTAGAGTCTAATGTAGCCATTCATTGTTCTTTCATTTATCTCCACTGCCCACTTCATAGGGAAAAAGCGGGACAGTTCCCTTGGTTAACCACTGAAAAATTTAAATTGGCCCACCTTAGGTTCTGGGGTTCTGTTCTACACGTGTCTCTTAAAAAATCCTGAAAATCAAACACATATAATTAATTTATTTGGGGGACTTTTCTTATATTTTTGTTTGCTTCAATTTTCAGTGCTCTTAAAAATGTTTCTACCTGAATGATTGTGCTTCTGATGAGAATCATGTACAAAATAGATGTCTCTTTTTTTTACAGATTCACCCATTTTTATATGAGAAGCAGGCTGTATGTTTTGAAAGAACTAACAGTATTGTGGAACTAAAGTTATTTCAAAAATTGGGATATTTAAATAAATGTTATGTTTTAATATTTGTTTTGTTCTTGTTTCCAGTACAAGGCTGATCTTTGCCCAGACAGGAAAAATAAAACAATAATCTTTCAGTTCTAGAGCATGTTTTCTGTGGGGCAAAGATGGTTCTTTCTTACTGTTAGAGACTTGGAAATTCTATCACAGTTTTACTCAGAGTTCTAACGTGGGTCAGATACAGAAGCCTAAAGATGTGGCACAAAAGTTTGGATGCATGAACTCATAAACACAGCTTTTGATAAAAGAGCAGTCATATTTTCCCAAAGACTGTAAATTCGCCTAGAATCTATATTGGTAGAAGACCTGAAAATACCTTCCTCTTAGCTCTCCTCACTGGACAATGTTATAAATTTACTGCAGCTGAGTTTACTGTCAATAGAGGGCGCCAAAGGATGAAAAAGTAATTATTGATGGCTTTGGTTTATTCCCCCAGTTCAAAACATTATTGAAAAGATTAATGAATGAAAACTAACTAAAATCTTTGAAATGTCACTTTTTCACCTCAGAAAGGGGGGATTCTGTATTGCTATCCATATGCGTAATGTCATCTCTGCTTATTTGGGCAAGAATGGTCGAGCCTGGAGCTGAGGTGGATTGGTGCATGGGTGGTCTCTGAAGGCCAGAGAAAACCCCTACTTTTGGCTCTTTTACCAGAAAACAAGGTACATCAGCTTCACTTGAACTAGGTCTTCAAGTGTTAGCAAAGTAAGTTCCTTCACTGGGAAGTAATTTGACTCAGCAAATAGTCTGGTTCCTGCCATGTGGCAGGCACTTTGTTAGTTTTTTGGGGGGAAACCGGATACTAAAACAGACCTGGCTGCGTGCAGCCTACAGTCTATTGGGCAACAGAGATGTTAACCAAATGATCACACAGACATGCGGTAAAAAATTATCTTGACAGAGTGGTGTTCAAGCTGAGACGTGAAGACTGAATAGAAGTTAACTAGGTGAAGTAGGGCGTGTTGAGGAAGAAGATTCCAGACAGGGAGAAGAGCAGCGTCCCCTGCCTGAGCCAGGAGGGAACATGGGCACTTTGGAAATTGAAAACCGGAGTGGCTGGAGCCTGAGAAAGGACAGGAGGGTGGCTGGGGCTGGACAGGGAGGCAGAGCAGTATTATGTAAGAGCTGATGGCTACAGCAAGGGTTTTGTGTATATCCAGCTCAAAGCCCTTGATAAGTGGATGATAGGATTAGATTTCTGTTTTTAAAAAACCGCTCTAGCTGTTTTGTGGAGAATGGATTAAAAGAGGGCAGGGACGTAAGGAGCCTGCTGTAGCAGTTCCGATGGGAGATTTCAGTGACTCGGACCAAGGCAGCGACAATGAAAGTGGAGAGACACGATCAGGGAAGGATATCAAATCGGTTGGACATAGATGTGGATCGATCAAATACCATAGTGAGGGAGAGGATATTGGTAAGGATAACTTGTAGGTTTCTGGCTTGCAAAATTTTCACTAGTTCTTCAAATTTAGAAAACACAGCTGGCAGTGTTTGGAAGTGTTACCATTACTGACGGGAGGCGAAAATTAGGAATTTCAGCATTAGACAATCACTTGTTGGGCAACGTTAGTCCAGGCTGTTGGCCTCTCCTTCAAGTCTCCAAACTCTCGTTAAGTGACCATTTCCAGAAGAGCTGGGAATGACCAACAAAATTTATAATGTAGCACCTAAATACGTAGCCCATGTGAACATATACATACGTGTAGGCATAGGAAAGCATCTGGAAGAATATAACGAAGCGGTTACTGTTGTTATTTTGGGAGGTGGGACATGACAGGAAGCGTCAATTTCAAGTCTACATGTTACTGTGTTATGTGAAAAAATTGAAAGTAAACCTTAATTGGTCTTCTAATTAGCAAAACCCATAAAATCACCGTCATTACCAATAAGAAGCTATTGAGCTGGGAAATTTAAAGCCCTTGTGGAGCCCCGGTAATATCCCCTCTCCATTAAACCTCTCTCCTGGCATCTAGAGACTGTTCCATGTGGGGACCTTCTAGCCCCAGAGAGCAGGTTTCTCTTGCTTCAGCCCTTTAGGGACGCTCAAAATGAGGATGAGGACTAGCAGCTGCAGAAGCCCTCCCAGCACCCTTTTTGACCTTTTCAGTAGCAAATGTGTCATTTGTAGCAAACAGTCTGGTTCTTACGTGTGGCCACAAGAGAGCCACTCAAAGGTGCTGTAGAGACTCCCTGAACTCTGACTAACTACCAGTCTTTCTCCCCATTCTTGTACAAGTTCTGCTATATCCCCGGGGAAGTCATTTCCACCTGCTTGGTAAATAATTAGCCTAGCTGCCTTTGGCTACAGAAAGGATTATAAATTTTTAAGCACTGCAAGTGATTGAAACTGTCTGGATTTGATTGCATCTATGCCTGCAAAGCTTTGGGTGAAAACTTATCTCTAAGCACAAAACATCCTTGGGCAGAGGAATGTTCTAGGTGTGAGGAGAATGGGTGTCGTTTAGGTTGCTGTGGTCAGTGGGTGTTCGGGAACATGCTATCTAGTAAAACAGTAGTTAAAACCTTTCCAATTTTAGCTCACACCAGTTAATTTTTCTCCCAATGAGAGAAATAAAAGATATTTCCCCCCAAGAACATTTTTATGCTTACAGGATTTTTTTAAAAATAGACTTAGTTTTGTTATAGCAGTTTTAGGTTCACAGCAGAATTGAGTACAATTACAGAGTTCCCAGAAACCTCTGTCTCTACATAGGTACAGCCTCCTTTCAACATCCCCCACCGGTGACACATTTGTTACCATTGATGAACCTGTGCTGAGGCATCGTTATCGGATGAAGTCCAGAGTTTACTTCAGGGCTCACTCTTGGTGTACAACCCATAGGTTTGAACAGTGACAATGCATCCACCATTGTTTCACTGCCCTGAAACCCCCTGCCCTAGGCCTATTCCTCCCCTCCCCCCCCCGCCCCGTGACCCTAACTCCCGGCAACCACTGGGCTCCACAGTTTTCTATAAGGTGGAATCCTTATTATAGATATTTAGAAATTATTCCTCTAATAATAAGTTAAAAATGTGTGTTTCCATTAATATAATGGTTTGCAATCTTTACAGTGAAATCTTGTGGTGGCTATGAAAATCCAGTGTCCTGCACAGACCACACCTGCCTGTACTACAGGGACAGCTGGGCGAGAGCTACGGCCTTACCTAAGGCAGGTGGGAGGCGGGGAGAGGGCTGGTGCGCTGGGGTGGGGGATCCACCCAGCACCCTGTAGGGTGTTTGTTCTCTCTCTTGTTTTGAAAATAGCCAAACGTGCTCATTGATTCACAAAATTAAATAGTAGAATTGTGCGTAGAGTAAATGTTGTCCCCAGAGATACCCACCACTATAAATGGGCTCATACTATAGTTAGTATTTCACAAAATGCTGATTTTATTGCACAGTATACCATGGTGAGCATTCCATGTCATTTCACAAAGATCTCATCCTTTTAAAGACACACAAACATTTAATTGTCTATGGATGGCTACCTGGGTTATTCGCTGTGAAACACCAGCAATAAAGATTGTCTCTTTGCACATCTGTTTGAATATTTCCTTGGGCTAAATTCTGAGAAGTTATAGTGCTGGGTCCTCATTGGTAAATGTTGAAAATTTTTAAATTTTGATACAGCCCTGGCTGGTGTGTCTCAGTGGATTGAGTGCTGGCCTGCAAACCAAAAGATCGCCAGTTTGATTCCCAGTCAGGGCACATGCCTGGGTTGTGGGCCAGGTCTCCAGTTAGGGGTGCATGATAGGCAACCAATGGACCTTGTTTCTCTCACACACTGATGTTTCTCTCCTTCTCTTTCTCCCTCCCTTCCTCTCTCTCTAAAAATAAACAAAGAATATCTTTAAAAAAAATAAAATTTTGACACATATTGCCAAATTACACTCTTACCAAAAGTATATGAAATTATCCTTTCTATATCCAAGTTCAGAGAGAGAACAGTTATCTTTCATATTGGCCTATTTGTTAAGTTAAAAAAGTTTTAATTTTTATTTCTTTATTAAAATATTAATGACATTGAATTTGTATTTTAATGCTGGTTACATGAGTATATTTAGTTTGTGAAAATTCAATGAACTCTATATTTGATATATGTACTTTTTTGAGGTGTTACATTTTAGGTTTCTATTTGGGGGCTGGAATATTTTGTTTGTCTCTTAGGTTGCTTAGGGCTGCAAGTAACAGGAACTCCAAATTCATTAAGAATGCTGTAGGCAGGGAGGTACAGGGTTGGTTCATTCAGCAGATCAGTGCATCACCAGCCATCCTCAGAGCTTAGACTTAGTTCCCCTCATGGATGCAAAGTGGCTGCAGGAACTCCAGGTCTCACATGCAAATGCCACAGCATCTAGTGGGAGGAGACTGTTTCTCTCTACCTGTCTGTCTTTACATCTGAGGGAAATCTTCCTCAGATATTTCCCTCTTTCTCCAAAACTTGCTCTCTCATGTATTATAATTTATCAAAATTCCATTGTATACCCTTACCTCAGTCGTTGGCAAGAGGAATAACACCATGATTTATCTAAACGAATGTAGATTCCGCAACTATGCTAGTTACACTGATCTTGCAGAATTCTTACAACTCCATAAAATAGCTATGTACTCTATTCCGTTAGTGTGGAAACTGAGGCTGTGAGATGTTGAGTCATCTGTGAAAGGTCACTATTGCATTTGAACCTGGGTCTTTAAGACTCCAAAGCCCGTGAAATTAGTTAATCCCATTATATTAAGATAAAATATATTTTCCAGCCCTTACCAGCATGGCTCAGTTGGTTGGGTACTGTCCTACAAAGCAAAGGTCACTGGAAAGGTCACCAGTTCGATCCCTGGTCAGGGCACATGCTTGGGTTCTGGCTTGGTCTCAGTTGGGGCGCTTAGGAGAAGCAACTTATCTCTCACATCAATGTTTCTCTCCTTCTCTTCCTCTCTCTCTAAAAATAAATAAATAAATAAAATCGTGTGTGTGTGTGTGTGTGTGTGTGTGTGCATGTGTGTGTATCCAAATAGAAAACAGGGAATTCTCAAAAAAAAAAAAGAGCACTAAAGCATGTAAAAATGTGCTAATGCCCCTGTTCATTGAAGAGCCTTAAGAAAATTAAATTTAAGTCTACTTGTAGACCACGGTCCTGACCAGACATGCTACTGTAGGTGACTTGAATTACTGTTGTTCTTGAAGAAATCTAAATCCAGAATTCAGACTTTTCCCAAATACTTTTTCACGAGAAAAGTCAGTGTGTATTACAATTTATGGTCTTTTATATATATAACAGGCACCTTGCATTTTTAGATGAATATCAATTTATCTAAAATAAACATTTTCAGATGAATGCAAATTAGTTTTCATTTTTACACTGAACCAGCCGGCTGGCTGTGCTCAAACACCAGGAGCTCCAGCCCGCCCCACCCACCCCACCGTGCTCAGCTCAGCATTAGGGAGCAACAATCACCCAGAGGATTTTCTGTTTCTAGGGAGATTCCCTCAAGGCCTTGTCCAGATGTAAATGTAGCACATGTGGTGTTGGAGTCTTGATTTTTCAAATCTTCTTTTTTTTATTAGAACGACTGGGTGGAGCAAAGGAAATTGTTAAGGGGCATTATGGTTTCTTCCTCCTCTAAGCTGAGTTGGACCTTGCCAACATCATCAGCGACCAGAGTCCCTGCCGTCTGTCAGCTGTGGGTGGCCCAAACTAGGGGTCTCCTTCTGCTCCCAATGGACAGGTAACTTGCATCCAAAAAGCCCAACACATCACATCTGGAACTTATTGTCGGACTCAAAAGAAAATCCAAACATGAAATCAGTCACAGAGATAGAACACCCTGCTTTTTCTTGGAGCTGGTATCCGTTGGGTTCAGGCTCGTGGCATATGTGTAGAACAACTCAAGAAAGTTTTCCAAAGGTGTAGGCCAACTGAGTGTACTTTTCTGAAGCACAACCTTCTCACAAAAACGGAAAGGGGGGAAAAAAGGCCCAAACCAATCACACCTAAACCAACTCACTCCTTTGGTGTGCCACATAAAATAAAACCGCCTATCATGAAGATATTTGAATTTAAATTGCTGCCAGTTCTAAGGAAAATGCATGGTTAGCTGCCTGAGAGATAATCAGCATCCTAACAAAGCACCCGGGCCCAACACTATAATTAGTAAACACAGGTGGCACAGGTTCTAGCTTCCTCTTCCTTAGAGGTCACTGGGGGAAAGAATGACAGGATGGGGGAAAAAATAGAACACATGTGAGGAAGTAACTTCCTAGTTTTGCATCAGAAGGATAAAAATAGATGAAAATCTCATTAAAAATTATTTTAGTTTTCAATATTTTCTATGCATAGTTATCTCGTTTTATTCATCACAACGTTAGAATTTACATAGTGATGTCCCTCATAAATACTTCAGATAGCAATATACTCAATTTCAAATATAAACCATGGCTGCTCTTATAGGAATACAGTCTTATAAAGAATTCAGATGAGTGAAAGAAATGGAGAAATCACACTTAAAAAAATACTCGGACGCAGCCTTAGAGGTCTGAAAGGGCAGCAGTTGTTAAAGGACCATTTGTCCTGCAGTCAGCCAGGGCCTTCCACACACTGTCTCTGGAGCCCCGAGCCCGGAGAGGAGTGAGTGTGGGGGGGGCGGACAGTGGAAAATTCATGAGCTCTGGCATCAGACAGGCTCCGGGTTAGCTCCTCACTCTGCTGCCTATCAGCTATCTGGCTTTGGGCAAGTTACTTAAGTTCACTGAACTGTAGTTTCCTCATCTATGAAATGAGAGTTGTTCACACCTTCTTGGTAGACTGTCTGCAAAGATTCAATGAGAAATCGCATTAAAACACGCGGAAGGGCACAGCAGAGGCTTTGCCATCGGGTTTCATTTCCTCTCCTGCCTCTCAGGGCAGTGGTCGCTGTTCTCCACCTAAGCGTGTGGGTTTCTCAGAGCCGATGATGGCTTTGGCAGAGTGCAATCTGGTCTCTTCTGCTTTGCACTCCTTCTCTTTCTTTCTTTTTTTCCCTTCTAATGATAGTGTGATTGCAACGTCCTTATGGAATAGCTGATTCATTCTTGATGCTCTTTTGCCCCAGCCTGCGTAAAGCCGGAGGTATTCCCTTCTGCTGAGGAAACCTTTCCTCATGGCTAGAAGAAATTCACCA
This sequence comes from Macrotus californicus, assembly GCA_007922815.1. Lineage (NCBI taxonomy): Eukaryota > Metazoa > Chordata > Mammalia > Chiroptera > Phyllostomidae > Macrotus > Macrotus californicus. The sequence goes on along the minus strand of VMDR010006469.1, from coordinate 23,871 downwards.
GCCACGGGGCTTGACTTCCCCCCCTCCTTCAGAGTATGAAGAGAAAAGAAGAGCAAGGGAACTTGCCTTGAAGGTGTTGAAGGTCAGTTAGAAACTGAGTTTGTCCGTCTCTAAGCTCTGGTCCTTATCTATCCCAAAGTGATTGAGAACGTCCTAGCTCTGCCTCCACCCTACCAGCTGCGTTTTTCTGAATTAAGACAATAGTATTTCCTTCCAACGTTACCATTGTGCCATCCTGAACTCCTGTGTGTGAGTTTTTCCAGGTATGGCCAAGTCTACTTGTTTTATACCTTTCGTAGTGTCAGCTACGCATTTGGGCACCCGGGAAGCAGTTGATAAATTCTAAACGAGCAAGTGAATGAATTAGTGAATGAATAACTTTAGAAAACTACTTCTTTGCTTTTTGAAATCTGTGCTCTCTTTTGATGAATACCTGCCAGCCCCCAAATGTTATATACTCTTCCAAAGGATCGTGCCTTAAAGACAATGAACTGTATTTTTCTACATATCCCACGAGTTAAAACTTTGTGGAGCTTCACTTTGTCTATTTATTTTCCCCCTCCTCCCAAATTATACATGAAAAACATACTATTGGACCTGCTTTCTCCTGCCCAAGGAAGGTTCTGATTTCCACCCCATGTCCCCAAGGGAATCTGTACCATTTTTGATCAGAGACAAGAACATACTTATTCAAGCATCTGCCATGGTTAAGATATGTTAGGTGCCAAATAAGTGCTTTTGATAATGACATAAATGACAACTTTGGAGAAGCTTTAGTGCCTTACTATCACCGATTACATCTAGCAGTTCAAAACTGGGTTTAATTGCAGACCTCCCAAGACGGGTTCCAGTAGCCTCGTCTGGGATGGAATGCATGGTATTCTTCAACTTCTCTTTCTTAAAATCTGTCCAGCTTATGTCTTTTTGTGTGCTTTTGAAGTAGAAAAGAATCGTGTCTTTTACTAAAATATTTCCTGACTCAGGCATTTGCTATTATTAATGAAAACTGAATGGCTAGAGTTTTAATTTTTTTAAATGCTTTCAAAGTGAACCATAGGATTCCAGGAGCTGAGTCTTTGGCCCATAATAACTAGCAGCTTGCCTATACTTTTGGCGTGCATGAGTATAAAATGAAAAAGTAGCGTGTAATTTTACAGCAACCAAACACACAGTTTCCCCCTTTCCTTTGGGATGAAAATTCCTTCCTGTAGAAACTAAGGTTATGCCCCTACTTGTGAAGCCCACGGAGGGACACTTTGATGTGCCAGAGAATCCTGGTGGCGTAACGGATACAGAAACCAGTGTGGGAATAGGAGGAGCCTCCAGAAACAGGAAAAGGCATTGTCCTGAGGAGGGGTTATTTCATCCCTCTCTGTCGTCATTCGGGCCGTCTGGTTTATTTCCTCCCCCAGGTTGGTGTGAGTTGGAAGGAGAGTCCTTTGTTAAAGAGGTCAAGAACAAGACTGCCCATTTTGTGAGGTGGTTAGGGCTGAACTTTCAGATTTCAGATTTTATGAAAGGTGACCAAGAACAAAATTAACTTAGGCTTCATTTAAGCAACTGGCTGGGAAGTGAAAGCTCCAGTTAACTGGTGTGGCTAAGCAACATCCAACAACTTGGTTGGCTTGATTTTCCAAGGAAATGCTTCCATTGGCCAATGGTTTAGGAATTATGTAGGGATGGATAAGACTGAAAATTTGCCCACAGCTAGGTTTCCTGAAACCAAAAATTTGTTAAAATAAAAAGAATTTTATTTTGAATTTCTTAGGACAAGTGAATAGCTGCTGGTCAGAAGCACAAAGCAATGCTTAAGGTTGGAGACATTCATGACTTGGGTTTCTGGGTTGGCATTAGCAATGCCCGTGTGGGTCCCTGCTTCCTCAGGGGCTTTCTCAGCACACACCAATCAGGCTGGACCCCACAGCTCCCTCTGGGAAGGAACACTGATGTGTGGGTCTTGGCAGAATCTTCAGCCAAACCTTCGTCATCTGGGAGCAGTATGGGAGAGTGGCCAAGACCAGTTCCATCTGGCACAAGTCCGAGGCCTCTGGCCACATTCTTTTCACTATACTTAGCACTGAACCCTTTCAGAGTGCTTGAGAATGCTTTGTATTGGTTTTCACACCAGTACATGGTGTAGAGCAACTGTAATATTAGACCTCCTATTTGAGAGACCAATGAATGAGCTGATGATCGAGAGGCTTAAGGGATCTGCACATCATCATCCGGAAAATGAGTGTTAGAGCCAGGATTAGGCTGCACAGATAATGTAGGGGCTCTAATGGCTGCACCATCCACAGAGAGCATTGGCTTCTGCTCTCAGGACCAAAGGAAATCAGTTTTCACCTCAAGAACCCTGTAGGAACCTCTCTCCTCCCAGGGCCCAGTGAAGCCCCAGCCAACCACACCTCAGGACATGAACTCCACATGAACTGCTAGAGGCACTCTCTGAGCTGAGTTGGGCTCAACCCAGCTCTTTGTTCCCGGTCACATACAAAGACCCATGGGAGTTTGAGATGAGCAGGGTTTTTTCCTAATCTGGAATATTAGTACATGAAAACAAAACCAAAGTGCCTTAGGGAGCATAAGCTGAATAAGAAGCCAAGTCAGATCTTCTAAGGCCTTTCAATATGTTATGGCAACGGTATGAGATGCCCTCCATGCGCAAGACCCAAAGGTGATAAAAATCGTGCTGATTCTCCAGGTCACAGCCTTCTGAGGCAGACCGGTACACGCCTATCATACTACAAGACAGGCTGTGTAATGGTTACAAGGAAAAAAGAAACAAAAGTTAGGGGGGTCCGGAAGAGGAAGGAAATGTTGATTCTGACCAGTCAGTTCTGGAAGGTTGCTCAGAAGAGGTGACAACTGAGCTGGACCTCGATAAGTCAGACTTGCAGAAACGGAAATGACTTCCGAGGTCCTGAGCAATAGGACTTGCCTGAGATCAGAGTCAGCTCTATGTCTACCCTTCCAAACTGCTTCAGAACCATCACCTAAAAGCTACCAGGGAGACATGCTATACTGTAAGGTTCAGATGTTTTTCTTGTCAGCTCTATTTTGCTCAAAAACCCCAGAATGAGATAGTGGCAGAAATGCCATTCATTTTCTTCTCATTTTGGATAATTTTATATTTAAATTCTCGCTATTGGGGACTTCCATAATAATATTTATCCAGAGCCTTGCTTCAGTTTTAAAGAAGGACTTTGATTAGGAGAAAAATTTTCAAATAGATCAATCATATATTGAAATCCATTTATGTTTACTATATTACTAATAGGTATTTCCTGAAATATTTTAAAATTTCTACATTACTTTTAGCCAAGATTGAAATCCCTGGTTTTTCCATTTACTTCAGTCAGAATCAAATGAATAGATAAAGCCAAATCTATTATCTCTATTGAATTAGATTAAAAGGTTATACACATAGGATTAGAATTAACTGTAGTATTAAGCAGGAGAAACTTGTCATAATGTGGGACAATAAGGGTTTTTTTTTCAAATGCAGAAATAGAATACTTCTCAAAGCACCAAGGGATTACACTGAGAGAGGCTTTGTTAATATTGTCTTTGATATTTCCCCTTTAAGAGTGGTTTTCTGAAAATACATGATGCAAAAATTAGCTAGTTTCGTTGGAAAGATATGTGTGCTTGGTTTCAGGTATCTGCTTGTGTGGAAGTTTCTGCTTAGCACCAGCACTTACAGCTCAAGCTTCGGGATAAGGTATTGGGTACATGTGAGTCAGACAGTAAGAATATGTAGTTCGTTTTGCCCAAAAAGCTTATTATGTGTCCTGATCATACATAATATTGGGTACTATGTTTTCTTGGCTAAGACCCATTTAATCCTACTCTAAGCTTAATTCATTTGTTTGGTTAATCATTATTGGGCACATAGGGTGTGTCAGAAATTATACTGCATGCTGGGTAAGCAAGTCATTTGTGGTCCTTGCTTCAAAGAAGCTTATAGTCTTATAGGATAGACAGACAATAAACATACAAACAAATCAACACTCTATTTTATCGAATAGAGAGGCCACTACTTATAAGACATATTACTTTTGAATCACTTAGAAAGATCATGGCCAATTATAATATGATTTATCTCAAATTCAGAGATGTTAAAATGTGGGGAAAATGTATATCTTAAAATCACTGAAATTCAGTATTCTCAAGGAAAAAGAAGACTGTAATAGACTACCGCTGGGGATCTGTTAAGAGGGGTAGACTCCGATGAGATACACTTTAGCTTAGACCTGCAGAAGAGGGAGAAGTTGGTTCCACTACTCCACTCCAAGAAAGAACATTCCAGGCAGCAGGCACAGCCTCAGGCCACAGAAGCAGGAAGGCACAAAGCAGGTTTGGGGTGCCTGAATTCTATCACAGGCTCGGCAGCACTTGTCTTGGGGTTTCCCCAATCCCCCACTGAACTGATTTATAGAATTCTAAACCACTGAGGCATCTCCCTTCCCACACGGCCCTCTGGGGCAGTCAGTTTTCCTGCTGTCTTCGCTTCCACGGCTGCTCACCCCGCCTCTCCTCCCACGGCTCCTGGCTGCATGGGGCCGCCGTCCTGCTCTCTCCCACCACCACCCTACCCATGGCCTGCTCCGCTCTCAATCAAAGTGAATGCCACTCTTTGGAAGTCTGGGGTGGTCTGACCTGATATTTTAGTTTACTGGCCACAGATATTTTAGGCCCCCAAGAGGTAGTCTTGCTCTTTCCATTTTACAGGCCCCACTGTTTAAGGAACTTGGACCAGTTTCCCCTGGGACTGGTCTGGAGGCACCGATGAATAACACCACAGTGTTTTCCTTCCTCCCCACAAAGGACCAGCTGGAGACTCAGACCAGCATAAACCTTTTGGCGCTCTAGGTCTGGGGGAGAACGCTGCTTTCCTTCAGTGTTCCTGCCCTTCCTGGTCAAGTAAAAGCTTTTCTGCCTTTGTTGTTTAGGACTTAGGATCTTGATGCTGCCTTGACTTTCTTTATTTTTCTTTCCCAGGAGAATTCAGTGCCCTTGGGCATTAGGATTATAAGAACATAAGACTGCCTGGATTTTCAGACTAGGTCTCTTTTCCCTATCCTTCCTTCCACGAAAAGAGAGATAGAGAGGAGACAGGGCTTAAAGTCTGCGTTGTTGCTCGCTTAGCTGTCCACAACCTGTGCAAGAGCAATTGGGGCAGCTGTCATCAGCCCTCTGCACAGCTTTTCTGAGCTGCTCACAGTCTCCCTGAGGAACTACCTGTCAATCCCTTTATTTATACAGGGAGGAAACATAAGTCATCTGCAAGATAATTTCAGGACACATTTGAGACAAACATACTCAGGAAAGGACATTTTAAAGCAGTATTAAATGTCCATGCCCTGGTGAATGGATAAACAAAATGTGGTATATCCATACAATGCAATGTTACTTAGCAACAAAAAGCAACTTTCTAGAACATGGAATAACTTCAAAGATACTATGTTTAGTGGAAGAAGCCAGATATAAAAGACAATGTGTTTTAGCATTCCACTTATGTAAAATGTCCAGAAAAGGCAAATCTATAGAGATAGAAAGAAAATTAGTAGCTGTCTTGGGTTGAAATGGATGTGATTGCACATGAGTATGAGGGATTTGTATGTGGTGGCAAAAATGCTCCAATACTGCATTGTGGTTGTTATTTAATTATAAACTTTAAAGGGTGAGTTTTATGGTATATAAATTATACCTCAAAATAGATGTTAGAAAAAAAAAGCATGATATGAGACATCCATTGTGGCCTCAACCAGCTATTTCCAACTCCATCGGTGTTCCTGGCCTGTGTGCTCTAAGGTATTTCGCCAACTTCACTAGATTCCAAAACCAACGTTTCATAAACCCTGGGTATGTGCCAGTGATCATGTTCAGATCTATCCCTTTATATAATTATTGCAAAAATAAATTTGACTTGAAATGGGGGTAGGAATAGAGTCTCATTTTAGATGATACTATCTGTCCTAGTGTGGGTGTGTGTTTGAGCCAACCTGAGGAAAATGTTAGGAAGCAAGATCTCAAATGTGCCGATACCATCTGTCCTTGAAACTGAAAATCAATCAAGGTAAAAGAAAAAAATTAGATGTAAAGAAAGAAAGTGCATCAAGCCATAATAAACCAAGGGTGATTGCCATATCTTTTTGCACCATTTATATTCAAATAATGCATCAGTAATACAAAGTCTGGAAGGAAAACACATATTCCTCCGCAGCCCCAGCCTCTGCTTCTTTGTCCATCAGGTATCCCCAAGTTCACCTGAATAACTAGGAGTAGGTCCAGTTGTCCTATATGTGCTGACTAGAGTGGAGGTCTGCTGACCTTGGGAACTGACTCTAACAGCAGAAACTGGGATAAGGTCCTTCTCTCCATAGTGGCCCAGTAATAGGACTTTTCAAGAATAGACTCATTTACCTTCCACTGCTAAGCTGAACAAAAAGGATTCCCAGCCCAAGTGGCCAAGGGTAGAACTCTTTCCAGGCTCCTAAGCAATCTCCGGGTGAAGCAAATGGGTTTAGCTTTGTTAATTGCCACTGGGCTGGTGGTAGTAGAGACCTGGTGGCCATGGAATTGATATGGGGGTTTCTAGCTATTCCTGAAAGCCAAAGAAAGACCAGGACAGGTCAGACTGTCCTGACTGTGACCAGGACTAAGGTAGTAGAGACAAGTCCTTCTCATTCACAGAAATTTTTCAGAGAAAAATGACTTTTTTTCTTGAGTAATGCCCAGTCACAAAAGAATTTCTAGCCAGAATCTGGCCAGTCCTTTGGTGTTACAGTTCTTAGCAACCAGATCTTTTTTTTTCTTCATGCCCACACTATTTACATGGGTGCAAAGTAAATCCAGGTTGGGCAGATCAGGATGCACTCAGCTTTCTTCTATTCATACCCAGAAGTACCATCACAGGCACCTTCTGTCTCGATGCCAGGGCCAGATGCTGCTCCTCTTTCCCTCCCCTACAGGAGCTTTTGGATCAAGTCACCATAAATCTCCTTGGTGTATCTCCAAGCAAGATCTCAAGCTCTGGAGAATGACAGTTTTACAATTTATTTTATATATTTGGAATTAAGAAGGGAACATAAAGGAGATTACATGAATGTGAGAGAAGGAGAGGCAGGGAAATCTCTATGATTGGATTACTGAATAGTTAACAAGATTAAACGTGGTTATGTTTCCGAGGGGTCCGAAAAGGAGGCATTTCAAAGGTGTGTTAACCTAGATGCACAAAAACAATGGACAGGGCTTGATTAAGATGAATAAACCTTTTACTAAAGAAGTTACAGGCCTGGGGCATGCTACTCACCATGAGCTTCCCAGTTTGGAATTTATGATCAGATCCCCCTGAGGTTACTTTCAGTCACTGGACTTGTCAGATTTATTATAAAGACTCTTTTTCATCCACACCTCCACAATCTATCTCAAATTTGTCTGTTTCCCTTATTCTCTGCCTTTACTCACTCAGTCCAGTAACCATCTAACTGGTCTCCGTGCTTCCACGCTTGGCCTCTCACAAGTCATTATCTACACGGCAGTCAGAAATTTTTTTAAATGCATTTCAGATCATGTCCCATCTCTGTTGTTTTTATTAAACAAAATCCAAATTCCCTTGCTGGGTGTGATATGATCTTGTCACACAAGCCTCATCCATTTGGTTTCTTTTTATCAGGCATAGAGGTGTAGATCTTTTTATCTTTTCATGTAGATCCTTTTACTCTTCAGCTCAATCCCAGCTTGCTGGCAGCTATAGAACACTTCTTAGTCTATTTACAACTGGGTTAGTGCATTGAGAGAGAATCTATTTTCCTTTCCTTGAGTCTGGACTGGCCTTTGACTTCTCTGGCTAACAGAGTAAGGCAGTTCTAGTTCTGGCCTTTGAGAGGGCTGGCAGCTTCTGTCTTGTTGTCTTGGAGCCACGTAAGAAGTCGGACTCATCTGAAGTTGTTCTGCTATGAGGGAGCCCAAGCTAAAAGTTGAAAGACTATGTAGGCAGGGAGAGAAGTTCCTGGACAGACCCCAGCTGTTTGCATTACCCCATCTGAGATCTCAGATATTGAGGAGCGGAGACAATCTGCCCCATCTGTGTCTGTTCACATTCTTGGAAACATGTGATATAGTTGCTTTAAGTGTTGAGATAGTTTGTTATATAAGAACATGAACCTGGAACATATGGGAAATAATTTGAGACCTTAAATGTGTTGAAATGTCTTCATTCTCTTTATTAGTTATATAGTAGTTTGGCTGGGTATAGAATTCTTGGTTGAAAGAAGTTCCTTCCGACCTTTAAATATACTCGTATTGCTATATTGTCTTCTAGCCCAAGGGCTGCTGTTGAGAAGTTTGATGACATTCTGATTCACGTACCCTTGTATGTGATCTATTTTGTTTTGTTTTATCTTGTTCTCCTTCTGTGGAAGTTTTAGGTTTTCTTCCCTGAGCCCAGTGTTGTTAAGCATCATGATAATATGTTTTGTTGTGGGTCTTAGGTTTCAGCTTCTTCTCAGTTCACCTCTTCCATCTAGTTTTCACAATTTTTATTCTACTTCTTTACCACCATCATTTTAAATAGGTTATGCCTTTCTAAACCATACATTGTATTATTAATGGGATTTTGGAAAACAGTGGCTGGAATAGGTTGTGCAGGTTTTCTGAACTTCTGTTTTGTAACTACCTGTATTATTTTATCATTTTTTTTCACATGGTCTCTCCCACAAAATTATAAACTCCATGACAGTTGGGACCATTCCCTCTTGTTCAATACTTATTCTCATTTCCTAGTATAGTGCCTGGCACACAGTTGTCATTGAGTAATCATCTTTTGAATGGATGAATAAAGAAATGCCAAGGCAGAGAGCAGGAAAGGTGGCAGGGGCCGACATATCAAAAGCAAACATCATAATCTGCATCATCATTGTGTCTAGACCAGAGAGTTTTAAACAAGGGTGATTCTGTCTCCCAGAAGACATTTGACAATACCTGGAGGCATTTTGATGATCACAGCAGGGAGGGGAGTAGTTCACTACTGGTATCTAGTGAGTAGCGGCCCAGAATGCTGCTAAACATCCTGCAATGAACAACACAGCTGCCTACAACCAAGAATTATCCACTTCAAAATGTCAGTAGGGCTGAGATCGAGAAACCCTCATTAGATCAAGCTCAGATACAGCTAATATGAATAGAGTGGTCTCTTATAGGCACATACCATTTTCAAAATACCACAGGTGTCAAAACTTCCAACTGTATGCCTTCTTCAGTGTATAGGCTCAGGGAAGTCCTAAGTGTGGATGTCCTATGGCTCACCCTTATACAGCAGACTTTTGCTGTATTTAACATATTCACTTATTTTTTTGAAAGCTGGGATTAGTGGATAAAGAATGGAGTGCGAAAGAAATTCACAGAATCCCCACTAATTCATGTTTTTTCCAACATGCAATGGTAAGTAGATTTAATGGTATCTTGCATTTTTTTTTCTCCATTGATCTCCCACTTTTTCATGGGAAAGTGGCTCTTCACAAGAACCAAAAAATGTAATTATGACACTCTAGGGCTAGAAGAGGCCTCATTTTAAGATAAAGTAATTGAGCCCCATATAGCTAGCTCAATACAGAACTAAAATAAAAATCTAGGTCTGTACTAAAAGGTAGCTATATTCTGTTGTAGCATGTCCTTTGAATTAAAAATAATCAAAACAAAAAAATATCCTTTTACTACACAGATTCACTTTCAACACCACGATAAGTAAAATGCTTACTCCCATCTACTTTCATGAAAACTGAAATCACCTGGGGTAATCATTCCATGTCACCCAGCCATGCCAAATGCTACAGTGCAGACACAGTTGATTATGACCTTGCAGACAAAGCATGGATTTGTAGTTATATGTTGTGACATGCAGTCCATTCAGGAGCCTTGCATAAGCTACATTTTGATGACAGCTATGTTTGCCGAGTGAATTCATTCAGGCTAAACTCAGCTATTAGTCATGGTTGGTTATTTAATGCTCTATCATTTCTGAGCTCCACCTCTCTCTTCCAACCCCACCATTGAAGCCCAAACTAAGGTTGGCACGAAACGGATTCTGTGCTTTCTCCTCTGCGGCTCTTGTTCTACTGATGATGTGTGATACATTTAAAGCAGTTAACCATTTTGCTGTTGTTACTCTCTCTGTAGAAATCAGATAGTGGCTCTCCATTTTCTTCTCCTCAAATTTCTGAAAGTCAATTACACTACAAAGTTTCTTCAGATAAATGAAAGCCTTGAACCGAATCCATGGAGGCTGCCTGCTTCTCCCTTCACAACTCTGTGGGATGAGCGTTCAGGCATTCCTTTCTTTTCCCACCTGGCCTGCAGGTGTCCTGTTCCTCCTGGGCCTGCAGTGCTGCTCTAAGTTCTCATGTTTAATGACCTCTCTAGGCTGGGCTTTAACAGAAGTCACCCAGTCTTCTCCACAGACCACAGACCAGAGTGGAAAATCCATTATAATCTCTGACCATGGCACAGATTTAAATCTTCTTTCCTCACCAAGGAGAATCTGGCTACCAGCTACTTCTCTATCAATCCTCATTTAACATTTCCCTCTTCATAATTATGTTCATTTTGTTGTATCACTTAGATGCATGACTTTTCTCCACTAAACTGTAGTTCCTTGAGAGTAGAGCCCTATCTTTTTAAAAATGTTTATATTGATAATATACTGCCTCATCCCCCATTACTCATTCAAACTGTGTGATTTGGCCCTAATGAGTTTAGGGTGATAGGTGTAGCTATAACTGATGTGCTCTATGCCATAGTTCTCATTCACCTATTTACCTTATTTACCTGGTGACTTCCCTATTTGGGCAACTAGACCAGAAGGCATCCATTTTTCTAGGAGTTGTCAGTGGGGTAATCATAAGGGGGGAAAAAGCAAATTATTGGCTTTTAGTATCAAAATCTTTGTCCTGAATGATGGGAAACAGTGTGAAGGATAAGCAGTAGGTAGAACCAATTATCCTCTGGCTCAGCCTCCTCACCAGCTAGTAAGTATGGGGCAGGAGTATGGGAAGAACCAGGGAGCTTCAGAAACTGGTCTGTCTCTGGGCCTTGCCTCCTACCCAACTCTGAAAGCTTCAGGGTAGCCCTGATTTGAGTTCATCTGGGCTTTGCTGATCACATCTGGAACTCATCTATGTCCTAGAGAAACACATCAGAGATGGTTGTGAGGCATAGAAGGAGCAGGGTAAGTGCCAGGGACAGTCCAAGGTCCTCTAGGAGCCCTAGGACTGGAGATGACTGACCTTCCTGTGGTTCCATAAGAAAAGTCACAGAGGTGTTCAACCTTTTGGTGTCTCTGGGCCACACTGGAAGAAGAGTTGTCTTGGGCCACATATTAAATACACTATGACATGTAATCACCAAAAAAAAAAACCTCATGGTGTTTTAAGAAAATTGATGATTTTGTGTTGGACTGCATTCATAGCCATACTTGGACATATGCAGCCCGTGGGCTGCAGGTTGGACAACCTTGTGACCTAGAGGTTAGGGAGAGAAGGAGAAATAAGAAAAGGAGGGAGATATGAGGAGAAAAGGGCAGGGGAGAGAGAAGGAGGGAAGAAAAAAGGAAATGAGGGGGGAAGGCAACTAGAGGGAGGAGGGGAAGGGAAGGAGGGTTGGAAAGAAAGGATTATCTTCTTTGTCTTCTCTGCCTGTCTAGCATGAGTTGAGATTTTTCTGCACCCAGCAAAGCGTCCTCTGAGAGGTAGATAATAGGTCGAAACTTTTTTGTTTTTTAATTTTACTATGGTAAGAACATGCAACATGAGATCTACCCTCTTAACAGACTTTTAAATGTGCAGTATAGGATTGCCATCTATAGGCAGATCTCCAGAACTTATTCATCTTGCATAACTGATTCCTTGCACCCATTGACTAGCCATTCCTTGTTTTGTAGGTCTAGAACAGTTGTCTATTAGCAATTTCATATCATCTAGCCTCATATAACAGGCAGCACCACATTATGACTTTCTAAAAAATCGTCACCCAAGGACATTTTTTAAATTGCTTTTTAGAGAGAGAGAAAAGGAGAGAGAGAGAAACATCCATGTAAGAGAAATGTTGTTGCCTCCCTTATGTGCTCTGACCTGGGATCAAACCCACGGCCTAGGTATGTGCCCTGACAGGGAATCAAACCCACAACCGTTGGATGTACATGACAACGCTCCAATCAGCAGAGCTGCCTGACCAGGGCCACATCATGACTTTTGAGAGCATGGGGCACTTCCTCCTTTAAAGAAATGAAAAATGATAGTGTATGATTCTGTTGGAATAAAGACAAGTATATTAATATTACATATTAAAATGTGTTCTTCAACTTAAAATTTCACTTTATTCTTCTGATTTCTAAAGAAATAAAACACTTTTGTGGGCCCCTAAGAGTGCTGTCTTCCCTAGGCACTGTGCCCACTGGGGATGTTGACTCTGAGGACCGGACAGGAATGCGTGTGGGGCCCAGAGCTCCACCCCTCTCCTGGTAGGGGGTCCGCCCTTGCTTTTCTCTTGGATTTTGTAGATTCCTTTCTTCTCTGGAGGGCTGGGCTTCTCTTGCCTTGGCCTTTTACAGGTGAATAAATCCCTCTAATCTCCAATCCCCTTCAAAAAGTCCTGCTCATGTAATTAGTAAGGCTATTTCCATTTCACCTGGGATCTCATTGCAAATGCAGGGTTTTGTGCTGCTATGTAAATTAGCCTGGCTGCACACTATAATGTTAAAGACAAACAAACAAACAAAATCCCCAAAGCATCACTACCACCATATGGACACTGAGTTCCTGACCGCCATCCACATTATCCCTGGTGACCAGGGAAGCAAGCTAACAACTGATCTTGGTAGCGGGTACATTTACACATTGGCAAGGTTTCAGACCTCCCTGCCCCTTTCCCCCTCCACTAATTGCCCTTCTAAGACTGTGGCAGAAAACACACTGGCTCCTGCTTTGAAGACCACAGGGGCTTGTGTGAGTGAATGGCATTTTATTACTCTGCCCTTTAGAAAACAGCCTCCATACTGTCAGGCCCACCATGGAATTTCCCCCCACTTCTTCTTCAGATGTCAACCACCCAAATTTCAAATAACACTGGAGATGCCACTGGGTGATTTAGCTGCATGTAGATCAGAGCTGCCTCTGGGCAGCTTGGGGGCCAAGGCTCTGTGGCTAGAAGGAAGTGGGGATTAACAGAGAATCTGAAACAACATTTTAGTTCAAAGATGCATCAATTAATTGGTTACTATTGGTAACACACACACGCACGCACACACACCTAGTTTTATGAGAATTGCTTGAGAGTTGATGTGGGTAGAGGGCTGACCCAACTAAGTAATTCTTAGTCTTTGACAGGCAGCACCCAGTCTCCTAATTCCTTCCCTACACAGCATGCCTATATTTTTAAATTAGAGCAAATTAAATTTGACTTTGCTTCAGTAAATGTCTTGATAATTTTAAGATACCTTTTGAAACTATTTGCAGCCTCCAGACCTTTTCAAAACTAAGGTTGGAATTAACTTTTGTAGATACTTGTCCCATGTTTGAGTTCAGAACACAGGGCTTGCCCTGGCTGGGTTGCTCGGTTGGCTGGAGGGTTGTCCCCAGTACAAGGTTATGAGTTCGATTCCCAGCCAGGGCACATACAAGAATCAACCAATGAATGCGTAAATAAGTGGGATAACAAATTGATGTTTCTCTCTCTTTCTCTCTCTGAAATCAATTAAAAAAAAGAACACAAGTCTTTGTATTTTCAACTTAACAGTTGATTTTGAAATCATATGCAAACTTCAAGTTAAACATTTCAAGAATTATTATAGAATATCTTTGACAGTAAAACTATGCTGAATTCAGTATTTTCTTGATGACTATGAAGACATTTTCTGATAGCAAAATTATGAAAATCAGTTTTCATTGTGATATTAATGTGAGTGACTTTTAGGTCAATGGGGACAGAATTTTATAAAGTGGACCTGTGTTTCACTTGGCAACTGACCAAAACACCTGGACATTATGTATGTATATATCATCGAATGAGATAACGGGCATCAGTGAGCCAAACAACTAGGTTGGCACAGAGTGCATTTTCAGAGAATAGAATTTCAACATTATTTTTACCTTGGGGATTAACTTCCTAGAACTGTTTTTCTATGTGCTCCTTTTCTATTAATCTCACTCATTCAGTAATACTTATTAAGCACATACTATTATACTTCCTTCAATTTTAAGCCAAAGATTTATTCACACTTTTTCAGCTCTAAAATCGTGGTAAGTCTAACGCTGATGGTAGCTTACAATGCTGTCAGCCAGAGCAGTCACGTACCACCTGGCTGTCGTTCTCAGTGGCACAGTCAGAAGACCGAGGCCCTTCATGCTCCTGTCAATTGACCTCTTCAGGACCACTTGCTAAAGGCCGCTGGACTTCTCCATAGTCCAAGTCTAAGACTACTGACTTCCCTTTCCAGCAGTGCTAGCCTCGGGCTGTGGAGTTTAAGAAATCAGACTCATTTAGTTTGCTTATATTTTCCTTTCTGTGTATGTGTAAGAGAGATATAAGTATTTGACTACATAATTCTCTTACACCAAATAGAAAAATGTCTAAATAACAAGAAAGCATAATGTGGTTTCAATAAACATGATGCCACAATTTTTGAGAGGCTTTTTCCTGCTTCTTAATTGTCTATTAAATAGTGAGACATTTCATCATCAATGGTGCCTTAGATTTAGTGAATTCTGAGTACCTGCTAGACCCTGTACTAGGCTTTGCAGATGCAACTAAGTAAATATTTTTTGAATGCCTACTATGTGCCCCACACTCGCTATGTGCTGTGAATGGGCCAGACTCCCATGAAAGTGTTCCTGGCTGGGAAGAAAGACATTGTACAATGTTTTCTGAAAGGGAATAAATACTCTGGAGGGGGGAAATGTATAATGTATTATGAAGTGTATCGTAGTAGAGTTAAACGCCAGTGTAAAAAACGCAATCCCTGTTCTCAAGGGATTTACAATCTAGTGTCAAAGTTAGAAGGAAATTTCAAAATCGCGCATAAAAACTGTGAACTCCTGAAAGGTCTGGAAGAACTCAAGGGCAAATAAGTACTAGCCAGCTGAAGAGCAAAGGAAGAGTATTCTGAACAGGACTCTCATGTTTAAAAGCCAAGTAAGAGGGAAGCTGGTGAATTCTTCCAACCAGAAGTTCAGTAGGCAGAACTCACAGAGCAAGGGACAAGAGCTGAGCCTAGAAAGCAGGCAGGGCTTGGAAGACCTTGCAGGCTAGGGTGAGCCTTTTGGTCTTTATCTCAAGAGCTATGGGGTTTTATTCAGGGTATAGGCAATGTTCAAATTTGTATTTTAGAAATATCACTCTTGCTTGAGTGTGGAGAGTAATTTTCTCCCTTCCCCTCCCCCGCAAGCAAGGAGCCAGTGTGTGCAGGAGGTCAGGCGGTTGACAGTGGTAGCTGTGTTGTTTCTCAGTTTTCCCAGCTCCACTGGATCTTCATCCCACTCGTGTGTGGGCTTTGTAAGAAATGGTGCGTTCGGTAGCCTGTGAGCACCGCCCAAGGGATGCCCGTTACAGACACTACAGTCATTTTTAAATGAGGTCCCATCAAGGTATTTGACTAGATAAGTAGACTGATAAACCCACTGATCCAGTGAGAATGGATCAATAGAAAAATGCCACCTCAATTACATGAAAAAGTAAAAAATCAAAGTGCATGGTTGCTCTCCTGAGCTTCTGTGAGACTGAAGAATTTCCATCTGAGATTTATCAAAGGGTCTTGAGAGCCAAAGAATGGTTTAGATAAAACTCAATTGATTTTGTGTTTCTGCCAGAACTCGGCTTTCTACAGGTCACAGCCTGTTAGGTGTTAAAAAAAAATCATAATTTTACCGGAGCTTCCTTTCATGATTTGGAAGGGAGAAGGCCCCAGCCAGTGCAGGACCAGTAAATGCTGGTGTTGTGTCTGTTTAAGTAGATGTAAATGAAAATGCCAAAAGGCGCAAATTCGAAGGGATGATTCTGTACCCAAGAAATGTTGTTTTATGGAATTCCCACTTCTTTGGAAAAGCACGTGGCGGAAAGTTTTCTTTAGCATGGCCGGCCGGGAAGACAGTTTCAGTGCATTCTTGCCTCTCCCAGACAGCTCCGCCACCACGCGTACTCCTCTGGAGACTACGGAAGGCTGGGACACCCAGCCAGGTGGGCTGTTTCTGGAGCCATCCGGGAAGGCTCGGGACCCAGGGAGAAGGCTGCCAGCTGTTCCTCAGTAGTGCATGCCTTTCTGGGAGCAGTGGCATTTTCTAAGCAAGCTCTTGCAAGGAAATAAGAATGAACTAACCAAGTCATCTTCAGACATTTTATCCTCATTTGCTTTTGTGTTTCTGGGGGTGCATGGATTTATCCCTGCAGGAAACCATTTAAGGAATGTAGATAATACCTACCAGTGCTGGGAGTCACCCTGTCAAGAGAGTAATGTACAATCCCGCATCCTTGTAAGTTATTTATCATACCCTGAGGCTTGATGGAATACAGTTTCCTTGATGAAGAGATAAAAAGGAGCAACATAAAAGCAAGGTAAAAGAACACTTCATTAAAACTGAATCTACCTTCTGGTCTTAAGTTTTTTTGCTGTTTTTATTAGTATTACTGAAATTTATCATCACAAAATTTACTTTGTAGAAACTTTTCAGAAAATAAAGAGAACAACAGTGAGGGAGGAAATAAGGTTGGAAAGGGACGGAAATACGGAGAGATGGAGAAAAGTTGAGAGACCAAAACAAAAAGAAAAGAAAAAAAGAAAGGATGTGGGAGTTGGGTAGAGAGAAACTGCAGAAACTGGCTTCTGTAGAACTGAAATACCGAATGAACAGCTCTGAGAAAGCAATGGCTTTTTGCAGTTGGAATCAGTGGGAGGAGTTTGCAGAGAAGAGCAGCCCCCTCCCCCACCGCACTCCCAAGGCAGGGCTGTAGCACCGGTTTGTAGAGAACGGGACTGGTCAGCAGGACCACTGAATTCTAACTTGCAGAAACCAGCACTTCCACCTGAAACCCTGGGGTTGAAGCAAAGGCTTCTAAGGCCCGTAACAGCTCTTGGACTCTGGATCTGTCAGGGTGGGTCGTGCAGCCCCTGAGAGGCCCAGGGGTTGGCTCCAAGAAAAGGTGAAGAAGGAAGATAATTAATGTTTTATTCTGTGTTGATATTTATTTCAAATCCTAGTTTGTTCACCCCTCCCTCTCATTGCTTTGCTAGAACAGAGCCGCAGAAGAAGAACAGCTGATTTCCAGGACAATATTAAGGGTTTCCTAATTAGGGCAATGCGAGAAATAAATGTTTGAATCTTGTAATATCGTTTCTGTTTAAAAGAGCTTAAATTTGAACTACACGAATAATATACGGGTACAGTTTTGTGTAAAAGATGAAAACATTACATGTGAGTTCTCCTGCTGAACTCTCCATTCACCATTATTCTTCATTAATTGATTTTCAGAGAGAGGGGAAGGGAGGGGGGAAGAGAGGGAGAGAATCATCAATGTCAATCGGTTGCCTCTCGCACACCCCCCAACCGAGGACCCAGCCCACCACCCAGGCATGTGCCCTGACTGGGAACTGAACCGGCAACCTTTTGGTTTTCAGGCCAGCACTCAAACCACTGAGCCACACCAGTCAGGGCTCCTTTGACTATTATTCTTAATCCCAAATCTCCCCCAGGTTCTCCCAATTTATTATGTTTATTATGTTTCCTTTACAGATCTTCTAGGTAGAAACTATACAGTGTAGTTGTGTGTGTGTATGTTTAATATAAATAGTATGGGTTTATAATAATTTTTTATTAAAAATAAATTTGACATGTAAGAATCTGTGTGAGTTTAAGGTGTATAGCCTGTTACTCTGACACTTGTTGCAATTGTTACCCTTAAACACCATAGCTCTGTTTTTCAGAGATTTACTTCATTTTTAGAGAGAGGGGAAGGGGAGGAAGAGAGGGAGAGAAACACTGATGTGCAAGAGAAACATCGTCGGGTTGCCTCTCATGTGCCCCCAGTCGGGTACCCACCCAGCCTGCAACACAGGCATGTGCCCCGACTGGTGTCGAACCAGCAACGTTTTGGTTTTCAGGATGACACCCACCCGACTGGGCCACACCGGCTCGGGCCACACCATCCCTCGTATCCCGTCCCCAAAACTTCCTCTCCCCTCGTAACCACCATTTCATTTTGCTTTTCATAGGTTTAATTTTTTTAGGTTCCACCTATGTGATGTCATACCGTACGTGTCTTTCTCTGTCTGACTCACCTTGCTTAGCATAATGTGGTCTAGGTTTATCCTGCTGTCACAAATGAAAGAATAGCCTCCTTTGTCATGGCTGAATCATACCCCATTGTTTACAGGTACCACATCTTTTTCATCCACTCACTTATTGATGGGCATTTGTGTTGTTTCCACACCTCGGCTGTTGTGAATAATTGGGCAGTAAACACGGGGGTGTGCCTAACTTGCCGAAATCCTGTTTTCATTTCTTTTGAGTATATACCCAGAATGGAATTGCTGGGTTCTACGGTAGGTATATTTTTCATCTTTAGAGGAAATTCCATACAGCTTTCCATAGTGCTTGGACAAGTCTACATTTCCATCAGTAATGTATAAAGTTCAGTGTGAGGGTTTTTATATTGCCATGACTTAGATGTGTGTCCTTTTAGTAGTTAAGTTCTGTCTCATTCTTTTAAACTGTTGTGTGGTGTTCTGTGTCATAGGTCAGTCACAGCTTATTTAGTCGTGCCCCTAATGTTGACAATTACGTGGCTTTCAGTTGTTGTTTGCTTGTTTTTAACGCCTGAAAATACCTGCTGCATAGAACATCCTTATACCCACCTCCATGTGCATGTACCAATGTGATTATTTGTTTCTCTAAGGTAGAGATACTTTGGCTCTGGTCTTTGGGTCTCAAGGTCTTAAAAGGGCAGCCTGAACTCAGCTACAGGCCACAGAGGGTGTGAAAAATTGCCTCAAAATTGGAGGGAAGGGAAGAGTTACTCTTTAATCTTAGCAAACACTAGCCCTTTTCCCAGCTCCCTGAAACGACTATTAGTTTTCCAGTCTCGATGATTAACTATCAATTAAGAAAATATGGCATCACCATCCCCCCTCCCACCCCAAATACTCTGATATCCTTTCTCCCTTTTGTAGCTTGCATGTTAAATATGTATTTCAGGAATAAAAAATGGTAGCCATTTCGTATTTATATGAAAACATGTGTAAACCAAGACATTCATCATGATACAAAGAGCCGTGCTGAAAGAATAGTGTCCTTTTTTAAAAACTAATGAACACATGAGATGGGAAAGAGAGAGAAAGGGCGGATGTTGAACCTGGAAAGCACAGTCATCATGCGGGCACCGCACAGTCTGAACCGCCAGTGTCAGGGTCAATCCCGTCGCAAATCCTGTGAGCAGCTGTTTGCATGCCGCCCACTAATGAAGCTCTGTGAGTGCTCCACTATTAATGCAACGACGCAGGGAATTGAATAAAGACAGAGAGTGGACCGAAGGAGATGCATCCCGAGTCCTCCCCTTCCCCAGCCACTTGTGGAAATCCATTTCAGGTCCACTGGGACCAATTGTGAGTTCTGGCCTGGGGCAAAATTCCTATTTTCAGTCAATAAATTAATGGGTGACACCTCTAAGTGGGTTGCACTCTAAACAAATCAATGTCTGTTGCGGCAATCTATCCCCAGGCCAGATTCCCATTGAAGGTCGTAGGTTGGGGTTGACTGAAGATATGGACAGATTCTCAGAACTTTCCTCTATTTTTAAAATCACTATGAAAAAAGCAGAGTGCAGTATTCTGGTGCTAACATTTTTTTATTTCTTATTCTTGCCCATCCTCTCTGTACCTGGCGTGGAAGAACTCCTGATAGTATAGATTTCATTTATGCAGAACTCCATCATGGACAGAGTTCTTTATCTGGCTGATTCCAGGTTAATCTATTTCCTCCAAGAAAGTTGCCCAGAAGGCCAAAGAGGGAACTGTTTCATTTACAGTAGCTCCTTTTGAAACAACCTCTGGGCAGCAGGAAACAGAGAAGGCTGCTCTGTTGCTTCAGCTGGCTTTTACAGCTGAAGATAACACGCACCATGAATCTGTTGAAGTTCGTGTTTTCTTGGAGGGGGAGGAGAATTCAGGGAGCAAAATAAAGAGAAGTTGAAGTTTAATATTTCATAACTGTGTGCTCTTTTCCAGGTTTTATTCCTGTAATATTCTCGGTGTGTGGCCAGGCCCTTCATAACACAGGTCTATTGAAGAAGGAGAGGGTAAAGGGAGAGGGGGGAAGGGTGGAGGCAGGGATTAAAAACTAGCCTTTGGGGGAAAAAAACGACCACTGCTTTTAAGTACCAACCATGACCTTAACTGGACAGTCAGAGCCTCATGGAATTGAGTTAGTCATTCATTCTGAAAGTGGGATGGAGGGCATGCATGGGTATGGTATTTGTTGTAAGGCCAGAAGAGAGAAGTGACCCATTTAGAATCTTCTCTGAAAAAAGTGGGTTCCTGAGGCATCAGAAAAGTGATGGACTAGGAGCTTTCCTTTCCCTGAGAGTGTACTGGGTAATGTCTACTGGAAAAAAAAATAATCTGAGGAACAAATATGATTGAAACATTGGAGCAAAATCTTTTTTTTGTATTTTGGAATCATTTTGTGGAACTAAAAAATAGGAGAAAGATTTTTTAAATCTCTGGAAAAAGAACAAGCATTGGCATGTCCACATTAACTATGCAATGCTGTTTCTGCCACCAGACTCGGAGTCTAACAAGCTTAGCTGCTTAGGAGAAGCATATTTTATTTTTGGGTTGGCCAAGCAATTTCCTGCCTTTGGAGCAAAAACCAGTGCAGCTACTGTGCCCTGACAATATTTTTTTCTCTCTGAATATCATAACCTTTTAAATAACAAGCATGCTGCTCTTTCAAGGGCTCCAAAAACATGGACAGAGAAATACAAGGGCACCATTTTATCCCTTCCTCCAGAAGCACACTCCTTTCTCTAGGTCTGTACACCAGGGCTGGGGGCTCTTAATGTTAAGGTAGAAGACGACAGTTGTTTTCAGCTCTCAAGAGTGAGAAAATACAACCGAAACACACAATAGTGATCAAGTCACGCAGCCTTGAAAAGAAGCAATGAAAACAGGGCCAGTTATACCGTCTGGGCTGGGTGGTGGTCTGTCAGAGCAGAGCAAGGTGTGCTGGGCAGGGCAGAGGAGGCGTGGGGAGGTAGTGGGGCTGTGATGGGAAGCTTCGTGAATGGTGGACAATGACATGTGGCAGTTCACATTCATGGACAAATATTTTTCAGTGCATGATCATAGAGCTAAAAAGACCTTAGATTTCATATGGTCCAATGCCCTTATTTTACCAAATGACTTGCTAAGGCGAATGCCACAGTTAAGCCCAAGATTCAAGGGCTCTTGTCTGCCAGGTTGGTATTTTCCATTGCTTTGAGTTGGGTATTTTACCACTCAGGTTAAAACACACAGTCTCTGTCTTCTAGTAGCTTACAATTTAAAATGTCTTATTTTCCAGAAAAACGAGTAGTTTGGGGAATGAATGAGCACTGAGATGACCAAAGAAATGCTTGCTTCTAAGCCTTGTCACTGGGTGATCCTAAGAAAACCACTGAGCATGTCTGTGCTTGCCAGAGGACCAGACAGAAAAGGGGAGACTGGGCCAGCTGCTTTAGCATTTTAAGAGTTAGTGGTTCTGTATTAAGCCAATGTAGACTATTGTGCCATGAGGGATAAGGGAGTGTTCAGACGGTAAGGCTAAATTTCTCATTTGAAAGTATGACATTGGAATAATAGTCCTACCTGTCCTGTTTCTGTATCAAAGGTCAATGTATGTTCTCACAGTGACGTAAAATGCCCTGGCTCTGTACTTCTTTCTTTATAAACAGGTCCCGCATGTCAGCTTCCTGAGTGACTTCTGGTAACTCATCCTCAAATGATTCCTGGAATTGACCTCACAGAGGGTTAAACTTCCTTTCACAAATGGAGGGCTACACACAGAGGAGAGAGACTAGAAAGAAGGGTGTTGTTACTTATTTTATCCCAATTGGAAGAAGAATGCCAAAAGGAGGAAAATGCTGTGGCATAATTTAAAAAATCTAGCTCCATAAGAAATTTGTACTGAGGTTTTCACTTCATTTTTTTCCTCTCTTCTCTCTGCCCCACCTAAACCATGATTAACATTGTGCTTATTCAGATAAGAAAGACCATTTATGCTACTGTGTTCTATGTTGAAACCCGGGAACAAAAGGTGTGAGCAGAGGTGGTGCAGATAGGGGTTAGTGAGGTTCACTGACTGGATTCCCGGCCTTGGACCAGAAGGGATTGAGGGCAAAAATGTTTCCTGCAGGGCTGCCTCCATCCTTCCCATTAGCAGAACTGAAAGAAGCATATGATGGAGGTAAAAAGAAGCTCCACCCTCATTCCTCTGCCCCAGCTACCTCTTTCTGAGAACTGACTCGAACAGAACAGTCACATCTGTCAATGCCTCTGAGAATTCCCAGAAAATGGCAGCAGGGTATAGTAAACCTATATTGATGGAGAGCAGGAAGACCCTAGGAACACAGAGTTGAGTTTAGCTAACATCTATGTAGAAGCTACAGCATCTAACAAAAATTTGGGTATTAGCCCTGCAAGAACACTGTATGGTCCGTATTACACTTTGCAACCTTTTCCTGATGTACTTTTTTTGTGGAAGACATGTAATGAAGAATTAACATCTAGGGAAAAGCAGAATCAGCTGCTGGAAACTTCCATGCTATTACATAAGGATAAGCAGACAAGCTGATAGAGTGCATATTTAAACAGTCCAGAATGAGGCAATATTAAAAATATTTATTCTGGTACCCAAAGTAGGTGTTGACATTTATATGAAGGGCATGCAGACCCACTCAGCTGTCTTTCTGTACATTGCCATGCTGTTTAAAGGGACAACCACCTCTTGAGAATTAACCTGCTTTATTTACTAAAAGTAAAACTTTCTTGGGTTCCATTTTTTTGGAAGGGGTGTAAAAATAATTTGTTAGCTGTCAAGAGAGACAAGTAGAAGGAAAAATGGCCTTCCCCCTCCTTTTTTGCCTGCTTTGTTGACACGGTAACCAAATGTCCAAGCTGTGCACATATACTCATGGTACATTGAACGAGAGTCCCTACACTTAGGGTGTGGCGAGGCCTTCAGCACTTTCCCAAAGCTCCTCAGATGCTTCTATTGCACAGTTAGCACTGTCTGAAGTCTCACCAGTTTGAATGGGTATCGGGAGAAAACTTGGTCAGAAAAGGAACACTGGGAAGGCACACATGTGAATGAGCTATGAAAGGCGCTGCTTTCTGAACTGCTTCATCGAATTTAGAACATGAAAAGAACTTTGAGTGTTCAATTTGTTTATTCATGGGCATCCAGATAGGAACATTCTCTAGGAACTGATCTTTTTAATGGCATAAAAGTGCTGAGTGTCCAGCTATCTTTTTATAATCTATTCAAGAACACCTCAATGGATGGAAAAGCAAGTGAAGCAGACCAGTAGTAAAAACTGTTCTAGAAAGAGCCTATTTTTACAGAAAATAAAAATAGAAGTAAAAGCTCATGTTAGGATTGCTTGGCAAGTATGCATTATGGGTAATATTACAAATAAAACTGATTTTCTAAAACCAATTTTTGTATGCTCTTAGAACTCCCTACCACAATTTTTCTTCTTAGCTAATGCCAGAGAGGGTGTTTTAGCCATTTTTCTGATCTCTTGTAAAGGTACGGGTTTGGCTACATTTATAGGTAATTTCCAGGTTGT